>JALKBU010000784.1:0-24765 GCA_023091735.1 Trichomonas tenax | reverse complement strand
TTCTTAATTATTCGTTCACTCTTCAAATCAAACCAAACATCATTTACAATTTTCTTATTAAATAATTTTGAAATCTTCCTCGCTGTTTGCGGCAAATCCGTTAAATACGATTTCTTGAATCCACAATACGTTCCTTCTACTTCCATTTACTTTATAATTAAAAAAATAAATATTTTTAAAATTAAACTTAATCCACAAATGGTAAAATCTTTAAATCTTAACGTGAAAACATCACGAAATCATTAAAATTTCTTCATTTATGGGCACAAGGCGAGCCAAGGGCTCGCTGGGCTGCCCCATTTGTGTGTGTGTAGAAATATGAGATATATGTTCACCTGAAGCAACTGGAACATTATGGAGCACTTCTTCATACTTGTGGCCTGAATTGATATGTGCAACTGCATTTTCGGCCCAATCCCTAGGGATATCATTGACGCATAACCGAGAAGACATCAAAAAATAACACTTTTAAAAATTTGTGATGTTTACATCATGCGTTTATAATTAAAAATTATTTTCGTTGAAACCATATGTTCCACATTGCAATTAAGTCTATCTAAATTTGCATTTGAACAGATTACATTAATTAGTAAAAATATGTTCATCATTTTGATATTGCATTGATCAATATTATTTATTTCCACATTTTATTATCAGAATGATTATAATCCTCTAATGATCATATTGTGTATAACATGCAAGGTACTCGCTGTGATTCATGGTTATTAAATGTTGTTGATGTTGTTTTGTCACAATTAAATCTTGCAGATTTATAACATTTTTCAATCTGAATTGATTGAATAGCTTATAAAGTAACAACAACTATACACCATTGTAATCATAGTACTATCTTGTTTAAATAATATATAAATTAAAATAATTATCTTTTTTATATTGAAACCGGAATATGCAATCAAACAAATAGAAACATATTTTGTGGAAGCATGATAAATCATAGCTTTGTCTTGTAAATGCATTTGAATATATAAGCACTGAAAGGTAAAAATATGTGCTGGATAGATATGATTATAGCTACCAGTATCAATCTAGCACACAAATTTGCTTTTCATAGTCATTCTGTAGAGTAAATCGCTGATTATTTCGAAAATCGAGTATGAAAGGAAGAACTGTGGACTGGATTGCTAGCACCTTGGCTACAAGTCCCAATCAAGCATTTAATTTTGCTCTTCAGAGGCATTCTGAAGTGGAAATCTTTGATTTCTTGATGATGGCGTATGAAAGGAAGATCTATGAGTTTAGCTACTAACATGCGTGGTACCTGTGTCAATGTAGTCCCCGGTTCTTCCTATCAAACGCGATTTTGAAATAAAAGCTAATACATAATTTGAATGATTATAGGACTTTACATGTCAAACAATATTAATATTTTGACATATAAAACTAGAGATTCCAACAACTTTACATGTCAGATAATACCACTTTTATGTCACTTTTTCATGACAACTTTCAGTATGTGACAATTTTTGGAGTCCCCATATCGTGGAAGTTCAATTTTGCATGTTAAAATTGAAATATTTTTTCCTGAACTCAATGAAAGAACTATGCAGGGTATAATAAAAATAAGCAGGTAGAATTAAAACAGGGTCTAAAAATATAAACAGGGGACTCGAAAAATAAAATAGGGGGTAGAATAAATAAACAGGGCTTTTAATAATTAAACAGGGATAATAAAAATAAACAGGTACAAGCAAGAAAATCAAAGAAAAGTTGCTGAGAAGCAAGCTTGGTATCACTAATTTGTATTATTATTCGCATTTTGTTTCTTCACAAGATATAAAATATTACCGCTAGCTGGGACTATTTGCATCTCACCGTTTGAACAATTCTGGCGATTTGTTTGGGTTTTAGCATTTATTTCTTGATTAATTTTTTCAATGATATCCTGTTTTGTGAAATTAATTGGATCTTTAGTGGGTGTTTGATCAGGCCAACGGAACGCGATGGAATAGGGAGCATCATGCTCCCCCCTTATTTCGTACTTAGTTTGATCTTCATTATATTGAATTATTAGACGCTTCTCTCCTGCAGTGTTAGGTTTTAAATCAAGCATTTCGAGAATAGATATAATCTTTGTGTATGCAAAATAGTTATAATCTGAAATTTCAATTAAACTTTCAAGTTTTTTTTCTTTGGCATCATTGAATTGAAACAAGGAGTTTTTCCACTTTAGGTCTTTAGATTGCCCCGAATTCTTAAAATTTATGTAAGATCTGGCTATATAATCACAAATCTCGCTGTTCATTGTCCATATCAGTTGAATAAATGTGTCAAAATCATTTATCTTAGACTCAGTTTTCAAGAGACTGAAAATGACACCGAGAAGTGTAAAATTGTGCCTCGTTTCAGTCATTTTTTATAAATAAAATTTCCATCCATTTTTCTTGACATATAAATATTTACATGGCATTTTATTTCTTTTCATAAAAATTGACTTTTCGAATGGATTTTAACCATATAAACTACTGTTCTAATAGCAAAATGCGAAGCCATTATATTGTTCAATGAGTTCTTGCAATATTGTAGTTTTCAATTTGATTATAGATATTCAATTGAAAATACATCAATTTAATAACTCCAATTATTAATGAATGCTTCAATTATTAACACTAAAAGCACATTTAAATGCAGCTTTGCTAATCATATAATCATTCAAAATCATCGATTAATCTTTGACCTAAGTCAACTCTGAATTGAAGTTTCCACTCTTTTTGCGATAGTAGCATGTAAGGGTAATCGTAACAATGATAATGATGACAAATATAGCTGCAGAAATACCGATAATGTACCAATCTGCAGTTGAGCTTTTGTTTGAATGTCGTATACAGAATGTGTTGAGATATCCATTTCAATTAACATATGAAACATGTTCCGACTCGTTCCCCGAATAGAAATTGCAATTGATAAAATCTGATGTTGGCATAAATGAACAGTTATAAATTACCGAGTTTGAGGCCGCGGAGTCTTCTAAAGTGATATTAGTGCATATTATATTTATAAAGTTGCAATAATATATTTTTGATTTCTTTAATTTTAAAGTTTAATGATACATCGTTATTTAAATTGCAAACTAAGAACGACGAATAATTAAAACTTACATGATTCGCAAAACCATTTACATTCGCATCATCACGAATAAAGTTAAAACCAATTCGAATCAATGTATTGTTTTGCGCTTTTGAGTAAATACACAAATTAGAGTTAGAAACAACAGTACGGAGGGATAAATCATTGAATAGGCAATCCATAACAAATAAATCAGGAGTATCATAATTATCAACGTCAAGAGCCCCTGTATTATATACTTGATATTGACATGAAGCAAAAATGCAGTGCTCAACATGGATTACATGTGCTAATGGCCTAAGAGAATCCACAATAATCAAATTATAAAAAGTTTCCATAACAAAATGTCACATTTTTATGGAAACTTATTTCAATGAACTCAGTCAATTTGCATAATCCTCCTTTGAAAAAAATTATCATTTTTTTGAGTCCATTTTCCTTAATTTTAAAATTTGCAATACGATGGATTGTTATTTCATTTTCCCCAATTTTTTTTAAAAAAGTGTTCATTTATGGAATATTTCAGCAATAAATGTACGTTAACATAAGTATTCACATTGAAATCACCATATGTGTACATGAAATTGCTATCAAGTGAAATTTGCAGAGATAAAGTTATTTGTTTTTCATAATATATCAAAAAATTTAAAGTACAAAAATAAAATAAATTATTGGAAGAATGATTCCAAAATTATTCTTTCTTATTCTCTTTGATCAAGAACTTTGGAGCAGCTGTTCCAGACATCCCTTGGACAATATTGGCAAAGACAACAGCCATTGCAATCGGTCTGATTGACTCTGGGTGGCGATCTGAAACGCTAGGAATATCGTTATTGAGCAAGAACTGCTTTTCACCTCTAAGAATGGCAAGTTTGGAACGAAGAGTTCCAAATCCAAGAGATCCAAGGAATTGCTCCTCGATTGTTAATCTAACATTTGAGTCTTTGTGACCGTTTGGCGATACTTCTGAGATTTGTCTGAAAAGAGATCTTCCCCAGCGTGACCACTCTGAAAGTTCTGACTGGGATTGCGAGAGTCTCTCATTATCTCTCTGGAGGCGTTCAAGCTGCTGGTTGACGCGCTGGTTGTCGGATTGGACAGCAGCACATCTGTCATCTAATCTTGCAATCTTAGTGCGCATCTCAGAGAAAACTTCTGACAACTGCTTTTCAGGATCATCAATTCTAAGTGCCTTTCTAAGATGGAGAGCATCTTGAGTGACCTTTGCTGCCTCTGAGTTTACGACCTGGCTGACTGCTCTTGAGCACTCTTCAATCAATTTGTCATCATCCATATCCAAAACTTTACTGTCAGAATTAGCCATCTTGGCTATCGCATTCCTGAACTTCTGGCGATTTTCTTCAGCTTGCTTTGCCTGGTTTTCGAGCTTTGATGCTGCAGAAATCTGGACTGATGAAACCTTTGCAGAAGCGTTTGCACGTTCTGTTTCAAGAGCGGTCTTCATATCATCGAATGAGATCTGAAGAGATTTGTAGGCAACTCTCAATTTAGCCATCTCCATATTGAGTCTTGAGTTTTCATTATTCAAACTTTCTTTCTCCTTTGTTAGTGCATCAGCCTTTGTTCTTGCACCTGCTAAATCATTTTGAAGAGAAACGATTGATGTGCCGTATTGTGATGCCAAAGAATCTGTTCTCTTTCTAACTTCACTGATGACATCGCTGTTCTTGTTTTCAGCAGCAATAGCCCTGGCTTTGTAAGCTGCAACTTTAGCCTTTTCATTGTTAAGTTTCTCGATGAGCTTTGCGACATCATCGCGAGCTGTTTTGATGAGTTTGTTGTTCTCATTCTTCATGTTCTCAAGCTCTAACTCCAAAGCCTTCTTATCAGCAGAAACTTTCTCGAGCTTGGCCAAAATAATAGCCATCTTTTCTTGATTTGTTTGTTCGATTATTGAAGATTGATCAGAAATCTTCGATAATTCAGCATTTTCAAGCCCGAGTTCTTCAATCTTTGTCTTAAGCTTTTCATCTTCCTCTTCCATGCTATGCAACTGTTCTGTGAACTTCTTTCTTGCATTGACAAGTTCATTTTCGAGTGTAGCAATAACCGCGTTAACTCTTCTGCAGAATTCCTCACGTTCTGCTTCATAAGATTGGCGTTCATGAGAATTCTGGTTTTCTGTTATTTCGACTCTGCTTTGGTATTCACGCAACTGACGCTCCAAGCCTCTGACCTTTCTAGATGATGTTAATCCGTTGGTCAAAATATCAGCAAAGTTTTCAAAATCAACATCGAAATCACCTGTTGGCAATTCGAGGATATTATTGAATAATCCTGATATCTTATCCTTGAGTCCATTAAACGCTTGTTCATTGTGAGATTGTTCATCTAACTGCTGTATCAAAGACTTCGCGTACGCCTTAGAGTCATTCAATTCATTCGAAAGATTCATCGCTGTCTCAGCAGAATCAGCGAGCGCAACATTGACTTGAGCAAGGATACAGAACAATGTGTAAAGCTCAACAATTGGTGACTGATCAATCATAGACTCGTCAACGAACTCGAAGAAAAGCTTTGCAATTTTCTCTGGATCATTCATCTGTGCAGGATCGAAAATGGAAATCTTAGAGAACTCCTTTGTTGGAAGATATATTTCCTGCTCATCAATGAACTTTCCAATTCTTGCACATTGCTGCAAGATCTCTGTGCGTCCATCTTGGCCTATAACATATATCTGAGAACGTGAAACTTTACGAAGGAACTCAACGCAATACTGCAATTGCTCGATCAATGCCTGGTGACGTTTTTCAAGTTGCTGGTACTCATCAGACTGCTGGCTCGATGAATAAAGGTCCTTTCCTTCATTCATGATTGTATCGACCGTTGATCTGAAGATTTCCGCCTTTGGCAATCCGTTTAATTTCGAAACTTGGTCAACAATGGAAACAGGAAGAACATCGAGAATGTGATCAAAAGCATCATTGAATGCGCGTTCTTCTACTTCACGCTCAGCATTGGCTTGCTTGATATAGTTGTCTCTGGCTTCTTCAGCCTTTGATTTGAGATTAACTGCTGTCTGAACAATGTCTTCATGCTTCTTGATGAGACTTTGTGCAACTTCCAAATTCTTGATGAAAACAAGCCTTGAGTTTGTGAGCTTTGTGATTTCTTCTCTTTGCTTGTTCAGTGCTTTCTCGATCTCTTCCAAAGACTGACTCAAAGCTTGATTTTCAGATTCAATATGCTGATTAATTGTATTTTGGCCTGAATTACGTTCAGCAAGTTGTGACTCAAGGGACATCTTTTCCTGATTGAGCTTTGCAAGTCTTAACTCAAGCTCGTGAGACTTTGCTGCTGAAGTATCAAGTTCTAAGTTGATTGAAGCGACCATTTCATTAGCTTGTGTAAGCTTCTTCTTAAGATCGGCAATTTTGTCACTAGATTGCTGTGCTTTGAAATCATTCTCGGAAATTTCATTTTGTAAAATTTCATTCTTTGCCTCAAGTTCTGCAACTTTAGCTTCTCTTTCGGCAATAACTTCGTTAAGACGCTTTGTTTCTTGGTCTTTCTGTTGAGAATCTTTTTCAGATAATATCAAACGTTCTTGTAATAAGTTTATTTTAGATTCATAGAGTTGCTTGGTACTGTCTGGAAGTTGCTGCAGAGTTTGGGATTTCTGGAGTTTGTTTATAGTGTCTTTAAGTGTTGAAACACTATTTTCATGATCAAAAATGATCCTTTGGCTTTCCTCGTATTTACCTTGCATTTCGGATATCTTTTGCGATAAAATTTCGATCTTTTTCTCGTAAGGAAGAATAATTGAATTAACGTCTGGCACATTTTTCTGAGATTGCATTAAACTTTGGATTGTTTTCTTGAGAGCGCTCTTTTCCTCTTTGTCTGAGAGTATCTTTTGGCGGAGAAGTTCAATATCTGAGTCGAAATTCGAAGCTTGTTCTTCTAATTTCTCGATTCTATTTTGAAGAGCGGCATTTTCAGTGAGTATGTCATCAACACCAGCTAAAGCACCCTTTAATGAAGATATCGGTCGAGTTAATTGATTTGCAATTTTTGAATAAAACTGTGAAAGTTGATTTTCCTGGGTTTTATAGTTGTTTTCTAAGGCAGCATTTTGATTTTGAAGAGCTTGGATCTGTATATTCAAATCGTTTTCCATTTTGATTTTTTTCGTAACTAAATCAGAGTTTTCTCTATCTCGCATTTCGATATTTTCTTTGAGAGCGTTTAATTCGCGGTTATAATTTGCTTGTGAGATTTTTATTGGCAAATCACTTTGATTAACTTTGTCAGAGTTAGCTTTTGGAGGGATTTGGTGAGAAATTGGAGGACTAGTGCGGGGAAACGGCAAGTTTGCGCATGGATTATAGTTCTTCTGATTAAGCGGTGATCGGTAACTCATTGACAAAAAATTTTTTTAGTAAACGATTTTTTTTTTGTTTTATTTTTTATCAAATTTAAATATTTATTTGTCAGATTTCATTGCCAATTTGCCAAATAAAATGTGTTTTGACATGTAAAGAACAAATGCTTCATAAAATTTTGTAAACAAACGAAATCAAGATTTGACACATAAATGGCAATTTTCGACAACTATTTTTTGCCCGTAAAATTTAAATTATGACACGTAATTTCAAGGTTTGACTCATAAAGTATTGAATATAAATGGCCCAGCTACTAATTTCAAAACTATATGTCATGTAAACAACGAAGAAGATATGTTCTTTTTCCAATTTGTCATATAAATTATCAAATATGACAAATAAATAAGAAGCTCACTAACATTTTGTTGAAGAATTGGATAAATAAGAAGCTCGCAATGTACCCAATGAGTTCAATTAGCCCAAAACGGTCAATTTTTGATCTGTCAAATCACGATTTTTTCGTTTTTTATATATTAAAGATTCCTCCATGTATCGAGAATTGCCTCGATTTTTTCGTCCTTTTCCATGAAAAAATAACTTGCTATTTTTGCATCCAAATTTGCCCGCGCAAATTTTTAGTTCGATAGAAATTCTCAAAATTCGAAATTCCGCGGTATTTCTAAATAGCAAACCCAATGGTTAATAAGGATCGAAAATCTAGATTTGTAAATAGAACGATAGAGAATTATTTTTTAAAATAATGGATAGAGAGCCGCCAAAGCCCTTTCCGCAATTTCCTTTCTCTAATTTTCCACCGCAAATACCGCCAATGATGCAAATGCCAATGATGCAGCAGCCGCAGATGCAATTTCCGCCACCGCCGCAGCCCCCAATGCCACAACCTCAACTTAACATGAATTACATTCAGAATATCATGAGACAGAGAAACATTCCGCCATACTACATGCAAGATGCACAGTTTAGACAGAATTTCATCCAGTCAATCGTTCCCCCGCCAATGCAACCGCCTTTCCCAATGATGCCTCCACAGCCAATGCTCCAGAAGAAGAGGTCGTTTAACTCATACGATGAATATGACGATGACGAGATCATCGAGGAAGAGCCTTCCTCCGAAGAAGCGCAATTCACAGATGAATCCGATGAGTCGACTGAGGAGAACTTTTCTGAAATGAATGACGATTACGTCACATCCGATCCAGGAACACGCCGTACTGCAGGCCGTGAACGCCATAGCGCACAGAACGTTAGTGATGATGATGCTCTTGAAGAGGAAGACTTCATTGAGGGTCCACCACAAGTCGAAGAATCAAAGATTGAACACATCTACGTGTCAAGAGTCGGAAAAGAAGACATCGAGTATTTGGTCCATTTCCAGGATCAAAAGGACTGCCTTTCTCAGTGGCTTCCTGAGTCTCTCCTCATGTGCTTGGACAATGCCAACTATCATTTGAACCGTTTCAAACAGTCACCAGTTGATATTACATCAATGGAGAATCAGGATATAGTTCCAATTGCTTACCGCAAGAATGACAGTCTCAGTGAACTCCTTTATCGCTTTACTTTCGATCAAACAGTTCTTCTCTATTGGGACGCTGTTGAACCAGAAGTTCTCGAGAAATTCAAGAACTCCAGACCAAGGATTGACGTCTCTGATGTCGAATATCCAATTGGAGATCTTCCACAGCCAAGAGCCGATATTATCAACAGAAGCTCGAACCAAGCACTTCGTGAGTACCAACTCGAGGGTCTTCAATGGCTCATCAAGTGCTGGCGTGACAGACACGGCTGCATTTTGGCTGATGAAATGGGTCTTGGTAAAACAATCCAAGTTTTGTCCTTCTTGACCTATCTCAACCGATACACGAACTGGCACGGCCCATACATCATCACTGTACGTACAAACACCTTCAAGCAGTGGTGCCAGGAAATTGAGAAATGGACAGATTTGACTTATGTTCCATACAGCTCAGGCCCAGCACAGCGTAAGATCATCAGAGAGTACCAGTTCCCATACCTCGACGAGCAGGGTAACGCCATTCCAAACACATTCTCGTTCAACATTCTCCTCGTTTCTTACGATGTGTTCCTCAAGGACTCAGAGTTCCTCGACTCCATCAGCTGGCAGGTCTTGGTCATCGATGAAGGCCACCGTATCAAGAACTCAGAAGGCAAGAAGAACAACGCTATGAAGAAGCTCAACACAAAGCAGAGAATAATTCTTACAGGTACACCAGTCCAGAACACGCTCCAGGAACTCTGGACACTTCTCAACTTCGTTTCTCCAGAACAGTTCGAAGACGATCCAGAATTCCTTCAGGGCGATATCGAATCTCTCGATGCTTCAACACTTGAAGATCTTCGCCAGCGTATTCATCCACACCTTCTTCGTAGAACTCTCGCTAAGGCCGAGCAGACAATCGCTCCAAAGGAAGAAAAGATCGCATTCGTTTCTCTCTCACCAGTCCAGCGTGAGTTGATCCGTTTGATCCAGCTTCACGGCATGTGGCGTCTTAAGGGTGTCCAGATCGATGAATCCACCGTCGATACATCACACGAACAGGCTTCCATCCAGAAGGTCTGCTGCCACCCATTCCTTATCGAAGGCGCTGAAGAGTACTACTCCAAGAAGTTCAACTTGAAGAGACTCGATCTCCTCACACAGCTTTCAACGAAATTCGTTTGGCTTTCAAAGGTCCTCGAAGAGCTCAAGCGTGAGAACCACAAGGTTTTGATCTTCTCCCAGAAGGTCCAGCTATTGCACATCTTGAGAGAGTTCTGCAACTTGTCAGGTTACAACAACGAACTTTTGATTGGTGAAATGTCAGATATCGAGAAATCAGAAGCCATCGACAGATACTCAAAGAACAAGGATTCATTCGTCTTCCTGATCTCTACACGTGCAGGTTCTGAAGGTCTAAACCTCACTGTCGCTGATACAGCTATAATCTTCGATCCAGACTGGAACCCGCAGAACGACTTGCAGGCCCAGGCTAGATGCCACAGAATCGGCCAGACACAGAAGGTCGACGTCGTCAGACTCATCACATATCAGACATACGAGCACGAAATGTTCGTCAGAGCTCAGAGAAAGCTCAGCCTCTGGTTGGAGCTTCTCGGTGAAGAGGGTGATATCCAGGAGAACCCACAGGACAACGTTCCACTCATTCCACCACCGCAGCTCGATACCTTCATGTACATCAACCAATCCGCTAACTTGATTGAGCAGCTCTCAACAGTTGTTTCTGAGTTCTCTCTCGCAAGCCTTCCAAAGCTTGAGAAGCCACTCGAAATCAAGCCAGACTACAGCGATGGCACATCAGATGATGCATTCCTTGCCAAGTTCCCAGTTGTCGCCGAGGACATCATCACAAGGAGAGCGAAGAGAAGCCACTCTTATGACTCCTTCATCGACAGCGCACGCGCCTACGAGATCTACGATGAATTCAGGCAGGTCGGTTACGGCAAGTGGGACCTCATGTCACAGAGATTCCAGGGCCACTCACCAAACCAGTTGGAGCGCTTCTGCCACTCCATCATCTTATTGTGCTTCAGAGCAATTCCACCAATGCAGATGGTTACATTCCCGTTCCTTGTCAAGCGCCTGAAACACGACGTCATCGACTTCTCAATGGATATGCTACTTTGCTCGAGGAAGGGCAAGTGGATCCACGCTGTTGCTGACGATCACGAGCTTTCTATCGAAGTATCTGCATGCAAGCCACTCAAGGATACAATTTATGATCAGGCTTACGAGTACTTGGCTTCCATCGAGACAAAGTTGATCGCCAAGACATGGATGACATTCAACGACAAGAGCATGTTCAACTTCAACAAGATTGCACCAAACTACACAAAGAGAGATCCAGAGATCTTCGAATCCATCATCTCTGAAAGATCAGACTTCGATCCGTATGATGACAGAGTTGTTACTATCACAAACCAGATGAAGAGCGACATCATCTCCAGCGGCCGCATCTTCGCTGCCGAGCAGTTCCTATACTGGACAGCTCCAGAGTACCAGGCCGTCATCAGCATGATGAAGAACTTCACATTCTCATTCGAGAACCCAACAGACATGCACGTCAAGATAGGCCTCGTTTCTAAGACAACAGAGGACATCATCCACTTTGTTACAAACCTCTACAGCATCATCTCCAAACCAGTTAGAAAGCTCCCATGGCCAATTGGTCCATCATTCACCAACTTCGATAAGGCCCCAGAAGAGATTAAGTCTTCTAAGGGCGCCATGACATGGACATCTATCACAAAGAAGGATTACACAGAAGTCAATGAGAGAATGCAGTGCTTGAGATTGATCAAGCAGAGACTCGAGAGACTTGGTCAGTTCCCAGAGACAACGACATGGTCCAACTACCACACAAGAATCTTGTTCGACAACATCCTCAAGTTCGGATTCGACGCAATGAAGTCTATCTTGTTGGACAAGAAGATCGGACTCGTCAGAATGCTCAACAAGCACGACAAGAGGTTCGTCGAGGGCAAGCTTAAGCAGAGAATCCACGAGCCAAATGCACCACCGGACTTTGTTCTCACACAGGAAGCTTTGATATACTTCATGAAGGTCGAAGACTGCGATTCCAAGTTCGATCAGTTCAGAATGATGAATTACACATTCGTTCCACCAGAGCAGCATGTTGAGTATAACTGGGAAGACGACAGCGAAGAAGAAGAAGCGGCAAACCTTCCAGATGATGTCGATATGACACCAGGAATGCTCAGGAGATTCAGAAGAGATGAGGATCAGGATGACGACTTCAATTCACACTTGCTTGAATCAGACGAGTAATCGTTTTATTTGATATATTTATATTATATTTTTTTTATACTTTTTTTGGACTTAATTTCTATAAAATTAAATTTAAAAAAAAAATCTTCTTTTTTTTCTTAATCTAAGAAGCATCATACAACCTCGAATCAAAACATGTCAATGAAATGATGAAGTTTGCGAAAAGAAGTCAAAAATTTTTTTGAATACATTTTCATAAACGCGAAGTATATTTTTTCATCTGGCAACATATTATCATGATTGAGGGTATCGAAATTATTAGTATAATATAGATTAAATAATAAAAAAATATTTTCATTAAAAATTTCTTTAGAGTGAAGTATACTTTTTAATTTGAGAATAGAATTGAATCATTTAGTGTACAATAAAATTGTCGTGATTTTTGTTATATAAGAATAATATTTTTATTGAATTTTAAAAAATGAATATTCATTCATGATATTTGAAATTTAGATATTTTATAATAAAAAAAATAATTATAGAAACTAATGACATAATTTAATCAAAATTTTCAATGTCATTAATAACTTCCAAAATCATGCTTGGAAAGCCCCATCCTTTCCTCGCAATTACGCTTTCAAAATCAAATTTCCAGACGGGGTTCGAAATTCTCGGTCTTTGGAACTTCTCCAATCAAAATGCAGAAATTGATTATCAAATTTACAACAGAATCATTTTGTCTGGCGTGAACAGACAGGATTCGCTTCAGTACAACAAAAATCCACTTTTCTTCATGGATTTCGAAGAAAACGAACTTTTATTATTTGGAAATTTCTTTACTATTGGAAATGATTCACAATCAAATTACGCATTGGTATTTTTCGTTGAATCTAAGAACAATACAATTCTTAAAACACAAATTCCTTTCTTCAGCGCATATTTAGATTTATTAATCTACAATGTTCAAGAAACAATGAAAAGTGGAGAACACTTCCTACAGGTAACGCCATTTTTGACGTTATTTTGCACAAATTCAGTTAAAATTTTAATGTCAGGAATTGAATCACCAAAATCGTTTAATTTACCTCAGGAACGAATAAATAGCTTCATTGGACACTGTTTGACATCGCATTTACAAACACAAATGACAACAATCATCGAAAGCAAAAATGAAAAACTCGCTCAAGAATATTTCGATTTTCTCTCTTTATTTTTAACGAAAGAACAAATGAATCTTTCATCAAATTGCTATTCGAATAAAGTAGCTCCAGGTCTGTTCTTGCAGATTGTCTCTCCACAGCAGGAAATTCCTTTATCAACCCTTTATTTGTTCGAGCGTCAATGGACATGGATTCGCGTTGATCAAGAAGATATATTGCAAGGCCCAGAACAGACAATACAGTCGCTTGCATATTCTGATGTGATGATAAAGCACTACGACACTCCGTCAATGGACAAAGAGTTCCATCCAACTCGATATCATATCTCTGAGACCAGTTGCGCTTATAAATTAGTTCAGCAACTTAAATCATTGAGCAAGAATGAGAGATATTATCTATGCCTTGATTTCTTTGGAGACATTATAAGGAGATCAATATTGATGGTTAATCTTTCGGATCGAATGAAAAATCCAAGTGGAATAATATCTCCTGAATCGAAACAAGAAATCCTTAATGCACTTGAGATTACTGATAAAGCAGATCTCAACATTATCGGAAATATCGCTTCTTTCTTCGATCCAATGGTATATCGCCGTATCTTTTACGGGCGCCGTGATGTCTTCATGCAGATTTATGCAGCAATGTGACCTTGTTTTTTTTTTCATTCTATATTTGTTTATTAAAGCATTTTGTTTGATATTTAATTCATGAAATCATCTTTTAATACCCTATTTCATATGATGTATTTTTGATGTATTGAAAGATGGTGCTTTATATATTATACTTATGAGCTATTTAGAAGTGTAGATGATGTGAAGAGTCTAAAGGTATCACTTTAAATTTGAATCACGACAATATTCGAAATTTTATCCGGAAAAATGTCATTTAATATTATTTCTTCCTTAATAACTCAAAAGAAAATGTATTCAAATGCATAAGCAGTACCAATATGATGACTGTGAGCTGTGGCCTAAGTTCTATGAATCAACGGATTGCCCTAAGATATATTCTAATGATAATACATCTTTGCATAAGAAAAATGAAGCAGATGACAGCGATTACTATTTTTTCCAATGTGAATTTCATTATATAAAAACAACAGTCATTATTGTTAATAGAAATTCAAAAGCAAGTCAAATCTTGATTAAAGAAAGCTCATTCTATGAGGATTACTGTATTGATTCTTCAGCATGCATTTTTTTTTCAATATGGGACATTACATTCAAATTCATGTTTGTAGTTATAAATGCAATTCTTCAATGGTAAATCTTTATGGTATTAGCACTTGCTCTGTATGCAGAATTAATTTTAAAGATTTTAGTGTGATCGAGCAATCATCAGCATCATGTATTTATGCTCCATATGGAGGGTCTGCGTTTGTTCAGAAGTATGGAATAAATTCTATGAAATCTAATAATATTTCAAATTGCTGTGCTCAAAGAAGAGTATACTATTCGATATGGAATGAGGCAAATGGACAAACCTCAATCAAATTTTGTTCTTTTGTTGATAACAGAGCCGAAAATGAAATGTGCTTTGATAATGCAAATAATAAATATTTCATCGAACGCAGCCATTTTCTGAACAACTCTGAAAAAGATGTTTCAAATGATAAAGGAATATTTCTGTTTCGAAGAAGTTCGAGTACAGAAGGCAGTCCAAATTTATTGTTTACAAACTGTGCAATTGTCGATAATACTGGATCGGTATTATTTAATATCAATGATGGAAGCAGTGATTCTCAAATTATAGTTCAAGGATGTATCGTCAATAACCCAGCTATTCAAACTTCATCAATAGGGGTCGGAACAATATCAATTAATACAACCATATCAACATCAAGATATGAAGGAATATTCAATGAATTTCTTGATAGAAAATGTTGGGAAAATGCCATCCATCAATTCATGAAAATTCTTATAATATATTTTCATGTTATTTTATGTTTATACTGTATTATGAATTCTATTAAAAAACGATTGAACAATTCTCCTTTCAAAAGGATAAAATGTCAACATATGAATAAAAAAAGGATTTGTACATTGCGTTCTTATACCATGAAAATGAATAAAATATGTTTAATTCGTGTGGAAATGATTAACATAAAATGCATCCAGAATATTTATGTGATGAGTGCACTTTATGGTCTAAATATTTTGGATCTGCTTCATGTCCAGAAGTTTATTCGAATGAGAAAGTTCAATTAGTTAAACGAAGTTCAACAGATGATAGTAATTATTACATCTCAGAGTGCAAATTTGCTTTCTTTAAGCAAACATGTATCAAAATAAGTCGAAGACCATTGCTGAGTAATATTTTAACTAATGATTGTTCATTCCACGATGATTATTGTCCAGACAATACTGTATGTATTGATTTTGCTTCTGGAAATTATGTTTAAAAACATGTTTGCAGCTTTAGTTGTAATTGTTCTTCTAAAGGTATGGGTGAAATTTTTCGTTCCATTTGTGATCTTAATTTGAATGAATTTAGTGTAACTGACGTCAGTTATTATTCAGATCTGTAAATAATCAAAAAATCACATCAACATCTATTGGTGCTGGAACAGTTTCTTTTAATTTAACGTCATTTACCGCTCGTTACAAAGGACTATTTGATGAATACTTTATAGGAGATTGTTATAAAACAACAATTTCTCCATTTTGTACGAATATTGACATAATACAAACAAGGTATAAAATTCTACTTTATTTTTGTATAACGTATTAAATTCTTGAATAAAAACTTGGTTATGCAGAAAGAAAAACAAACTAAAATTTTTAATATTATACAAACAAAGATCATGAATTAGAATAAATATTTTCGTGCGTGAGTGGCAATAAATGGCCTCCATCGTTAACTATGTATGTGTAACCTATGTCGTGAACATTTCTTAGTAATAAAAATTTTAGCCATTTCGAAATAGCAGCGCTCGGCATCAAATCATCTTTGTAATCATTTTCAATTGATGACAAAGAGCAAAGAACATTTCCGCATTCAAGCTTTCTTAAGTCTTCATTTGATATACTTCTGTTGAGATCTTCATAAAGAAGTGATGTGTCAAAGTTAAACTCATTGTAATCATAAAATGATGTAGGAATGAAATTATTTCTCATTCTTGAACACATGTTTTTGATGGGGCCGAGTTTAGGTTCAAATATACTTCCTTTAGAAAGTGAAATGATTTCACATATTGATTCAGGAACAAATGCAAATCTGTAATTATCTGAATAAACGTGTGGATTAGAAAATCCACCCAAAGCTCTGTAGACATTTTGTGTTATTTTCTCATTATAAGTAGAATCATATATCAATGAATACTTGACGAAATTCGTATAAAATGATGAAGTGAGTTGATTATAAGAAGGCGTTTGCTGCAACGATTGGCATTTCTCTGTCGACCAAATTCCATGTGTTATATTAGCAACAGAGTTGGAAATGCATGAGAGATAGTTATCTACTTTATCTAAGTACTTTTTCTCGCCAGTCAACTCAAACAAATTCGCGAATTCTAAAAGAAATCCACTCGATTCACTTAAAAATGTTCCTTCCATGAAACTAAAGTCAAACGGCTTTTTAGTGGCTCCGTTAATGAATGGATATGGAAATGGACCTTTAAAACAGTTTAAAACGAGATCTGCAAAATCTTTCGATTTTGCTAAAAATGAATTTTCGCCTGTTAAGCCGTAAATACTTAATAATGATCCGATAACTTTTGTACTGAATTCGTATGTATTGATATTTGTACTTCTTTCCGGTGAAATTTTTTCAAGAATAAAATTTGATGCAAGCTGAAACTCGTGAGATAGATTTGCGAGATATAATGCATCCAGAAATTCGAATAATGTTATTGATAATCCTGAACTATTTGAACAATTTCCACTTAATGGTTGATAATAATCACTGTAGCGGCAATTGTTCCAATATTGATAGAATGTTGTCTTTAGTTTCTCTTTAGCGTAATTATTTATTTCTTTGTCAGGAATATTAAATGAAAAATTTTTTATTTCAATGGATTTTGCTTGAGATAGCTCGTGGAAGTTTGTATTTGGTAGCCTCACTAAAATTAATGTCGCTGAGGTAACGAGAATTATAATTTCTAATGCAAAAACAATCGAAATTATTGTTTTTCTCGTCTTCATCTCAACTGTCAAAAAATTATTTACATGTCAAAAATATTTCATTCTCATTTTTTCTGATTGAAAAATCATTATTTTGAAGTAAAAGTTTTACCAATTAATAGACTTTTATTCGCTATCATCTTTCATATATATTATGAAGAATAATTTCATTCAGAAGTTGTATTTTTAGAAAGTTTTTGTAACTTTTCCAACAATTTTTAGACGTTTCAAAAATTATTTTATAGTCGTCAACACAAAATTAATCATTGAATATAGTCTTATTCATTCATTATTTATGAATTCATAACTATGCATTATAAAAACATGACCCAGACAATATTGTACGTTCAAAAAAATCTTTTTCAAATTATTCCCAGAAAATCTTCTAAAAAGGTTTATTTCAATTCGGAATCCAAAATAACTTGTGAAGCTTCATCCCTATCAATGAATAAAACTTTGATAGCATGAATGAACTTTAACGAAAATAATAACGAAAACAAATTATTCAATTTACAACAAAGATGAAGATCTTAATCTCGATGTTGATTTATATATAAATTGTAATAAATGGAGAAATAAGATTGGGACTGAATGAAAGTTTGATGTTGTGAAGACCTGTTTCTCGCTTTGGAGTGAAATAGCAAACATCTTTAAAGATACCTTTAGTGGCATTTAGTCCATCAAATGTGCTATTTGGGAAATCAAGGGGTACAAATATTGTTGCATCCTTTGGACTGGAATGTTCTGGTTCTGCTGCAACATCGAAAGAAAATTGATTTGCAGCAACAATTGGACATCCGCATATATAAATATTCCTCAATGATGGACATAATATAAATGAATCTGGGTATATAACTTTAACTGATGGAGGTATTACTATAGTTGTTAATGAAAATAACCTTATGAAAGCATATTTAATAAACTCAAGTCTACTTCCTGGACAGAATTCTATTTTCTTCAAATTTCCACAATAGTCAATAGATTTATGCATTAATCGTCTAACTGTCGCTGTAATCTGTAACTCTGGAAGATATCGAGCAAATCTAATACAAAATTTGCCCAATTCAACAACTTCATATTTCGTTGAGTTATATTCGACATATGGAGGAGTGATTAATTTGTGATTGATGTTAGTGTCAACGAGGCCATTGACAATGTCTCTATCATATATTCCAAATACGACTGTAAGCCTATCGCTACAAATCGTATATCTGATCCATTGACTTCAAAGGTCAATGAATGGAAAATATTGAAAAGTGACTAAACAATGTTATAGCTGAGGTTTAAGGGTACACCCCCTGCAATCACTCACAAAGGTCCATTAAATTTGATAATTTTAATGACCATTTTGTTGGCACCACTGTATTAATATATTATCTCAAGGAAAAATATTGGTCAGAAAAATATTTCATGATAAAATTCAACATAAATACCTCATAGAATTAATTGTATACTGTGAAATCAGTTATACCGGAACCCATAATAATTCATATATAAATTATAACAAAAGGAGAAATAAGATTGAGATTAAATGTTTGTGTATATCTTTTTGCACATGTTTCTGCCTTTTTTGTCAATTGACAAACATCTTGAAAAAATCCTTTTGTTACATTCAATCCTCCAAATGTGCTATTAGAAAACTCGAGAGGAACATATATAACTGCATCTTTTGGATTTGCGTTTTCAGGTTCCAAATCAAATTCAAATTGTTTCTCATCACATTGAGGATTTCCACAAATATAAATGACCTTTAAATGTTTACAGAAAATAAATGATTTTCCTGAAATAAATCTAACTGATGAAGGAATTACAATTGTTTCTAAAGAATAAAGTCTCAAAAATGAATAATTAATAGTCTCAAGTTTACTTCCTGGACTGAACACAATTTGTTTCAATTTAAAGCACAAATCCAAAGCGTTTCCTGATATTGTTCGAATTGTTGAAGCAATTTCTAATTTTGTTAAATAAGATGCTCCTCTTAAGCACGAAGTACCCATTTCAACAACTTCGTAACGGGAGTCATTATTTTTAACGATCGATGGAATTATTAAAGTATTACTATAATATCGATCGATAAGACCTGTTGCAAATTCATCATTGTTTGTACCTAATTTGACTGTTAATCCACCTTCTAATACAGTGAATTTTAATCCACTGCAATTGAACTTTGTCAATGCAGCATAATATATGAAAAGTGATGGATACGCCACGGTTATTATTAAGGTTTAATTTAAAAAAAAATCTTATTTCGGAGATGTCTATTTCAAGAGTAGAAAATAGCTACTGAATATTTAGATCATTTGATAATTTAACTTAATAAAATTGATAAGTTGATTCATATGTAAAAGATGACAAATGAAAAAATAAGACTTGGTTTGAAGATTTTATGATATATGTTTTGACATGTTTGTGGTTTTTGAGTTAATTGACAAACTTTTTGGAAATATCCTCTTGTAACATTTAATCATCCAAATGTTTTATTTGTGAATTCGAATGGGACATATACTATTGCCTCTCTTGGATTGGCATTTTCAGGTTCAAAATTGAATTGAAATTGTTTTTCTTCATAATTAGGATCACCACAAATATTTCAGTTTTCTACAATAGATAAATGCATTCGAAGAAATGAATCTCACAGATGATGGAATAACAAATGTTTCCAATGAGTAAAGTCTAAGAAATGAGTAAAAAATTATTTCAAGTTTGCTTCCCGGGCCGAATTCGATCATTTTCAAACTTGTGCAATAATCCAATGCATTATTTAATATTTTTCTTACTGTATGTGCGATTCTAATAATAGAATATTGCTGGCAAATCTGAAGCAATGGCGACCAATTTCAACAACTTCATATTTTGAATCATTGTAATAAACAAAAGATGTAATTATAATTCCGTGATTGATTCTGGGGTTAATGAGACCATTAGCAGTAGTTCCATTATCCGTTCCTATTTTAACAATAAATCCTTCTTGTAATACAGTATATTTGAGTTCATTGACCTCAAATTGGGTCAATGACAATTTGTAAATGAAAAGTGACTCTGAGGTAATAGAATTCAACTAATCTAATAAATGTTGTTCTTTTCCAATGCAAGTAAGTGAATTGAATGTGGTCTAAAATCAATTGAAAACATACCAAAAATTGCGAAATCCTTTTTTATAATCTTTTTTGCTCAAAAATATTTGCAGGTCTGCATTAATGAAATTTAAAAATTAATGAATAATTATAATTGCCAAGACTCAGTATGTAAGATTTTTGTTTTGTTATTAATCAATTTCTTTTCAGTCAATAATTGTCCAAGAAAATCCAAAAACTGACAATAAATTTGACAATTGTCATAATTTTTAATGAGGTTTGTTTTCGGTGAAGCGAAAGGACCTTTCAAAGCCGTCGATGTTGATCAGTCAATAAGCGGCGAGAAACTTCAGGAACTTCTCATTAACGAGCATGGATTCAAACAAGGAAATTTCACGTTTATATCTGCAGGGAAAGTCCTTAAATTTGTACAGCCACTTGCAACATTATCGGAAAACGCACAAGTCATCACTTTCATTAAGAACAAAGCTCCTGCTGCCGCTCCACCAGCTGAAAAACCAGCAACACCAGCTCCAGCGCCAGCTGCTCAACCAAAGCCAGATCAACCAGCTCCGAGACCAGTACAGCAGCCAGCACCACAGCGTGTCGCTCCAAATCCACGAGCTCAGCCTGGACCATTTGTTCCAGGACAACGCCCGCAAATTAATCGGCCACATCCACAGCCATACGGAACTCCAACACAGACGCCGCAAAATACTAAAGAGAGAATCGAAATGTCAGTAATTAAACCACTCCATCTTCGCAAAGTTTACGATCCACAGAATTATATTGAAAATAACTTAGAATTATTCCTTGATGCAGCTGAAGCAGCGCAAAATAATCCAATGGCTGCTCATGTATTGGATAAGCCTTTTGTTACAGGCGGATACGCCCTTCAAGCAAACCCTAACTATGTTCGTCATAGCTTGTTCCTCATGTTAGGTCTTCCAACAAATGATTTTTCAAATTTGATTTCAAATTATGAAGCGAGATTAGAGCAATTGTCAAAGAAACAAAGAGCTGATTTCGAAGCATTAGCTAAGGACTTCGACAACAAGGAGAAAGCACTTGAAACATTTATTAATAATAATTATGATGTTTATGCGACTAGAACACAGCTCTATGGCCAATAAATACTAAACTGTATATTTAAGTCAAAAAATCATAAACATTATAAAAAATGTCGAAATATTTATCAAAAGACAGAATTAGATTATTTGAGCAGATTTCGTTTGAAGCTGAAGTTCCTACAAAAAGTGGAAGAACTTTGTCAATGTCTTACGAAAAAGTTGATGAATGTTTGTAAGCCTTCAGCAGAAAAATGTTGCTGAAAATGCAATCAATATCATTGCTGTAGATATCGAAAGCATGTTTATCATCGATCCTCGCATTTAATAAAGGCAAAAGTAGTCAATTACCAAATGAATACACGTATGCGAAGCTTACTGTGAAGAATACAATGTCAATGTAATGCTTTCGGAATTTGCTCTATTAATTATGCTTATAATCAGTTCTTTTTCTGTGCTTGTAAGATTCACTAGATCTATATTGGGAACTAGGATCTTTGAACATGCTTTGAACGTATTTTTATGCATAATTGCAGAATAAATTAGATAACTGATGGTAACAATGATATAAGCTTCTGCCAATCTGAAATGCAATGGACAATGAACTTATAATCCTTGCCAACTTCGAAATTGATTTCTTTTTGGTCAATGAATTATAGATTCCGATTAAGAGCAGTTATATGAACCCATAAGTTTGTTTGTTAGTAATAAGTGGCAGTGAATTGTACTTCAGACAAAGTTTGGATATGACAGAGCCGTAAACTAGATTAAACTGGTAATATTGCATAAATCTGGCCATTGTCGCCGTGTCTCTTGGTGGCAATGTTTTATAATTTCGTATGGACTTATTGAGCTTATGGCAGTAGTAAAACAAACAAAATCGAAAAATGATACTCAGATTTGCAAAAAATATGTCAATTTCCGCTGTTTGAAGACCTACTTTAGATCCCAATATGAAGCATTCATTATAAGGATTGGAATTCAATTGTTTCAATGGTTGTGAGTATCATATAATGAAAATGAAAAGCAACATCGCATCAGAAAATAAATCGCATTTCGGATGATATTCTGGATTTACATCCCATAATATGTGCTTTATATATTTTAGGGATGAGAACAAAATAATAGGGGGCGTTTATAATGATTCATAAATCGCACAGTAGCTCCGGCATTATATACAGAATAGATTTCATCAAGATATTTTAAATTTTGATAAACAAATCATTCATATTCAAAATTATTTCAGCAAACAAAAGCATTCATTAAGGAATTACTAACACAATTCTGTATAAATTTCCAAATGTATCATCAGAAAGACTCAAATATATGAATAACTCATTTCATCAACAAAATCATATTCAAATCTGAAACAATAAAACATTAAATTGGTGTTTTATCTGCAGTGTTAAAATACATTAAGTAAAAGAAGTTAATTAATAGGAAGTAACTAAAAACTCACTTTATGTTTATAATTTATTTCTTCTTGATCTCCAAAACAGTTTGCCATGTGCAAGCTACGGCAGCAACGATTGTAAAGACAATCGAAACACATGCCTAAGCTGTCCTGTACCATTTGCGGCCTGGTGTTGCCCTCAAGAAGAACAATGAAGGCATAAGAAGTGTAACGGCAGGAATCAAAAGGCCACCGACGATGTTGAAGAAGATGAGAATGTTATTTGATGTGGCAGCAAGTCCAGCTGAAAGAAGGCAGAGAACGAAACCGAGTGTAACCCATCTGAATGTTGTCATCTCTTTGTTCTTCCAGAATGTAGCATCAACTGATGTTCTTGCAGCCCAAATAACGAGTGGAGAAGCGACAAGGAGGATGAAGACGACGGAGATTGTCGCAATGATTGTAAATGGATTGTGTGCTGGGTAAAGCTCGAGCGCTGAGTTAGCCGTTAAAGCATCGAATTTATCTAAGTATGTGAAAATGCCGAAACCACCATAAAGGAAGAAGCAAGCGACAACAATACATGCTGCCAATTGCATACCACGCTTAACTGTGCATCTTCTAAGATGCTCGAGTGTTGGGAAGAGATTAATGATGCAGTTGTATGACATAGCGTTGATTCCAAGAGCTGGAATGAAAACGTAGAGGTCCCAATGCATCCACTTTAATTCCTTGTTTGGATCGAAACCGGATTTATGAACGTCTTTAATAAACCAGTAAACACTGTGACAAATGAGAACAATGATCATAAAGAAGCCAACTGTAGCAATCCCTTCGAGTTTAGCGACAGATTTTGGAATGGTCATAGGAAAAGCAAAGCACATAGTGGTAATAAAGTTCCAGAATGTATTTGTGTTCAGGACCTTAACCTTGAATCCGAGTGTGCGATTGATCAAAACGCCCTCCCAGTTAGAATAAATCATGCAAGATCCGATTTGTACGAGGAAAATGATAAGATCGACAATCCAAATATACTTCGGATTGAACAGATGCGTAAAGAGACCTCTGTAATCGTATTTCTTTGTGAAATAAGCGGCTTCAATCATCATGCAAAATGTGGACAACGAGATAATACCGATAACAATAGACATGAGCAATGCCGACATAATGCCCAATCTATAGCAGTAAGGAATCATAAGTGTTCCAGAACCAATTGCAGTGTTAATTAAAATTTGGAACGCGCCGAACATGTTTTGGTCCTGCGCAGTCTCCATTATGAAAATGTCCTTGTTCATGTAGTTGGAGTCCTTGTAGTCATTTATATCGCTGGATTCCTTCGCAGAGAGGAGAGCAGTATCATCAAGATCCATCGTTAAAATTTCTAAAATTGCTCCAAAAGTGACGGAGGGGAGCAGAGTCACTTTTGTAAGAATTTTTTTAATTATTATGCCTTGAATTTTGAGATCAAATTCTCCTCAGGTTTTTCACCTTGAAATGACAATAAAAAATCGATTTTTAGTGGGTGTAATAACCTTATTCACTTCATCTGATTTGCAAAAACCATTAGTCTTATTACCCAGTTTCACAATACTTTTGCCACTCCTCTGCCTTTTTGGGTGTTTACGTGTCATATTGTCAGATTCATTTTTTAATGGATGGTTCAACGCTGTTTACCCCAAACTCATATGTAAACTGCTAGCTGAGGCTTTTCCGCATGAATTAACGCATATCATGCAATACATGAGTACCAAT
>JALKBU010000783.1:0-24795 GCA_023091735.1 Trichomonas tenax | reverse complement strand
GGAATGTGAAAATATTTGTACGGTATTTTGGGTGGTATAGATAGAACAGGAAATCGAATGGTGTGCGTTGAACCATACAAGATGTGAAAGGTGGAATGTGAAAATATTTGTACGGTATTTTGGGTGGTATAGATAGAACAGGAAATCGAATGGTGTGCGTTGAACCATACAAGATGTGAAAGGTGGAATGTGAAAATATTTGTACGGTATTTTGGGTGGTATAGATCGAACGGAAAATCTATTTTTTAACTTTTTCTATTTAATCTCCATATATGACATTTTTTAATTGCTTTATCATACACCAAATCCCATTTTATTTTGCCTTGTATAACAATATGATAATTTTTCATTTAAAATATAATTGACATTAATATTTTTAAATAATCTCATTCGTTCCATTAACACAATAGAACAGACCATCTAAACTAACAACAAATCGATCAAAATAAAATTCAATAGTAAAATTTCAACAGCACATTGATTGCTTTTGTTTTGATGCTGGCTGCTCAGTTGTATTACCAATAGGGCGTAATTTGCAACGTAGTTTTTCACTCGATTGAATTTGTTGAATTATACTTTGGAAAGCCTTTTCAACACCAACACCAGTACAAGCACTTGTTTCAATGTATTGTAGTCCATATTGGTCAGCGAGATTTTGTCCCTCCGATTCTTTTACTGTCCTATTTTCGATTAAATCAATTTTATTTGCCAGAAGAACCACAAACACATCTTCATTTATATCAAGCAACTCCTTTATCCACATTTCCGCTGCTTCAAAGCTTCCTTTACTTGTAACATCGTAAACAACTAAAGCAGCATGAGCGTTACGATAGTACATTGGAGTCAAGCTTCGGTAAAGTTCTTGTCCTGCTGTATCCCAAATGTTGAAATCGTATTGCTCGTTTCCAATAATGAAGGATTTAGTGTAATATGAAGCACCGACTGTAGATACTGTAGATTGAAGAAAATTTCCGCGTACATAGCGATTGGCTATGCATGTCTTTCCCACCGCTCCAGATCCCAATAGAACAACTTTAATTGGAATCGAAGAAGGACACATTTTTATCCAAAATGGCACCTTTTTGACATCAATTTGACAAATTTTCTGAAAGTGAAAAATTTTTGCCAAAATCTTACATCATGATAGCCCAACATTTTAATAACAATTTTGAAAATAATATTTAGGAAATAACCAAATCTTGCACCATTTTATACGTTTTGAGTTTTATATCGTAGAATATATGAAAATCAACAAACCAAATCATGTATTATTTAACATTATATTTGTGCAATCCAATTATATGTTTTAATGTTCATGCACTGTTCAATTTGTTTAAAAATTGGCTCATGCATGCAATTTTACATGAAATAACTCCCTTGTACCACAATTTAAGTCTATTTTCATAATCTATTTTAAATTTTAGTGGTTTGAATTTTTTGTTCCGGTAGAGTTCAAAAAGCTTCGCAAATAGATGAATTATGCTGAAGAAAGCGTATTCATTAAAGCATCTTTGCTCAACAAACCACCTCATAAATTTCGGTTTAAGCGAAATGCGCAGTATAATGAGATTTACGACCAAATTATCAAATATCTTAAATTAAATCCTCAAGAAACATATACGATTTTTGCTACAAATCATTCAAACCTAAATGTATGGCTGGACCAAGGAATGAAATTAAGCGATTTATCATTAGATAAAGATGTCGAATTTATTTTGTATTCAAAAGATGCCATAAACATAAACAACTTTGCAAGCATGCAGATTTCTAATGTACAAGCGAATTTTAGTACTCTAAACTCAGCTAATATAATAACGAATCCTAATTTTATGAGTAATCCTATTAATTATGACCCAAATTTTTCAAATACTTCTCAGCTATATTCAAATGTATTTATTCCTCCAGGATTTGATCCATATAGTTATGATATAAATTCAAGCATCGCTGACAAGCAACTCATGTTTGATAATTTCGATCCAAACTATGATGGAAATATGATGGCTTTTAATTTAAATTCGAATGATTCGGAAGGTATATTTTTTAATATCCATTACGGAAATTCAGCCGATAAAACTATCCAGTTAAAGTTAAGACAATCTTGCAACTTTGAAGAAGCATTAGTTATAATATCATCATCTATTGGTATGGAAAAAATCGGAAGATTCGTCATTTTATTTGAATACTATGATGGCATCGTTAAGTTCTTTCAAGAAGATAAATACATTGAATCGTATTCATGCTATGATGGAATGAACCTCTATTTATTTAATCGCGATGCGCAGATATGTTTCAACAAAATTGATTGCACTCCGATTCTTTGTCAAATTGATTTAATGTCGAATGTATCTAATGTTGTGAAGCAAGTCGGAGAAGAGTTTGGCTTGCCAAACTATATGTGCTACACTCTGGCCCTTCCTGACTCATCAACAGTCCTTAATTTAAACAAAACAATCATCGAGCAGACAAGATCATTACGCCAATTTGTATTAGTAAGAAATTGGTTTATCTTTTCAATTCTAGATTTGGTTGATTGGAGGACATGCTATGACACATTCGAATCCACCAGAAACAAGGTTGTTTCGCAAAATTTAAATCTAAACGATGATGAAGCTGCTGATCTTATAATGTATTCATTCTTAATAGAGACAAAGGCTGGAGGATTTGCATCAAAAGAATTCAATATTGGTGATTTTTCTCATAAATTACCAGCATCATTTGCACGCTTGAATCAAATTGAGGATCTAATCAAGCAAAAAATCCAAAGCAATGAGTCAAAAACAGAATTTACACTTATTAAGCAAGCTATTGCTTCCATGAAGAAATTACATGATTTTTCCACCAAGAAGTTTGAAGCTCAAATCTCTGTTTTCCGTGCTGGGCAATACAATTCTATTCAAGCAAAACTTGAAATTGCACCTTTGTCAATCAGAATTTATTCAAAAGATAATGATATCATTGAAGAAAAAATTTCGTACACATCAATTATTGATATTCAGAATATTGGAGATAACATTGAATTGAAGTTTCATTCGAATTCTAAGGAAATTCAATACGATATAAGTTCGCCAAGAGGCGAAGATATAAGTTTAGAAATTGATCAAAACCTTTTTGTCTTGAATGAAATTATTACAGAAAGGTCCAAATATCAATCATTTTTGATTGCTAATGGTATTGATGGAAGAAATCGAGTAATGCTAAGAACATGTTCAGAGTCATTTATGAACGAATCTGAATCAAATCTCTTTTCATACAGTATGGATTCAACTGGAAGCCTAACCATTAGTGTTGTAGAGATTAATTTGGGAATTCCTCATAATGATGATAATGTTGCTTTATTACACATTTCAGGTCAAACATATAAATGGATGCATAATGATAAAATTATCGCAGTTTATCGTCTTCAAGATGAAATGGGTATATGCATCATGAAGAAATATCAGACAATGGATATTACACTTGTTGATGGAACAGTGTATAAAACAACAATTGATATTACAAAAACTGTTGAAGAACTTATTCCAGAAGTGTTCAAACAAATCGATCAACCCGCAATGTATGGTTATACTTTTTGGGCCAATGATATTGATCTGGATTTCAGGAAATCGATTCCTGAGCAAGTTTTTGATTTTTCGAAGCTTGATTTTCGTAGGAAATATTATGTAATTTCTTACGAAGTGCTTAAAGACAAAAGACAAACAAAAATGACTGTTTATGATTGTGATCCAATTATTAAAAGTGGCAAGCTTAAAATGAGTGAAGAAAACTTCATTGAGCTTTTAATATTGTCATCGATTTCAAAGTGTCTCCTCAATAATTTACCCAAATTAACGATTCATGATCTAGCAAAAATTACACCCCCTCAGTTTCAAGCTGATGAAATTTTATTAAACAAACTAATTCACGCAGCAGCTAGTTATCCTAAACTCGACCAATCAGCAGCTTCGAAGAAATTCATTAAAATAATTAAGCAATTCGAAGGATTTGGCTATGATGATTTCAAAGTCAAATTTTTTATCAATATTGAAGATAAAACAGTCCAGCAAAACACTTGCATCTCAATTGGCCCACTTTATGTTAATCTATATAATAATGGAGAGAATATTCCTTTCTATAAAATTCATTACAGATCGATTATCGAATTTCAATCAATGTCCAAACGAGTTCGAATTCGCTTTTATAACGCCAAGATAAATAAAGAACTCGAGTTTGAATTTTGCTTCCAAAATAGTTCCAAATGCCAGAAGGTTTCGGCAGCTCTTTATCATAACATATTTATGACATATGAACTGCTTATGAACAGAAGGAAAATTGAAAACAAAAATGTCCAAGAAACTTATCAAAGACTTCGTGGCGGATTCAAGGATGAATATGGCGTTATTCATGATTCTATGATTGATCTTTTTGTAACAAGCGATTTATCTAAAATTGATGGTTTAACAAAAGTATGGATTGATTTGTATTCGAATGGTTTCCAAATAATAGGCCAACTATTACCAGTACTCAACTTATCACCTGATCAAGAATATTGCATCATGTTAAAAGGTGCAAACCGAAGATTCAAAAAACTAGATCTCGATAAGTCACTCTCGCTATATTCTCCTTACAGAGGAGCGATACTTGCTGTAATTCCCAGGTTTGTTCAGTTTACAATTCATTACTATTTAGGCAATGAACATTTGATTAAGCAACCCATTGTAGATATTACAAAGACAATTCATCAACTTATTCCACAGATTGCCGATCTTTTTAATATTCGATACTCGGTTGGTTTCACATTATGGGCTGTTCTTAATGAGAAATGGAATCCATTGGACATAACTCGTTCTACCATTGAACAGGTTCCTTCAATCTTTGAATTTATATTTGCAAGAAGATTTATTCCGGAAAATTCAGCCGAAACTGATTCAAGTGATAAGAAAGAGCTTTATGAACAGTGCCGAGAAATATTTCATCGTGGCAATGGATGGGAACCTGACAAAGATGAAATAGCAACTCTTGCTTATTATCAAGGGAAATCTGATTTTGGTTCAGATGCTAATATTAAGCAGAACATAACAAAATTATTAGAAAATATTACAAATCCTTCTTCAATTTCCCTTCCATTCAATTTGAATTGTCAAGATCAGTGTGATGCTAAAAATCATTTCATAGATATATTACGTAATGTTAAAGGATTTAGTGGTGGTATTTTCCCAATGCAAATGACTGATAAATCAAATAGATCAGTAAATTTGTGGTTCGGCCCAGATGATCTCAAAATTTTGTCTGAAAATAAGAAAGACATCATTGAAAAGATTCCTTATGCTAGCATATCAAGATTCAATGCAACACTCTCAGAAATTGCAATATATTATATTAATTCAGAAAGAAAACCTTCCTGCATTCATGCAACTTCGAACTTGTCTCAGAGAGCAGGTAACTTAATTGTTGCGCATAAATTAGTTCATCAAGATGTCTATGATAATAAGAGAATACATGCAATTGAAAATTTCAGTCTTAATAAGGAAAATCAATATGTTCAGCAAATTAAAGTGATAAGCTTGTTTAATGAAACGTATTTACAAGAACGAATCATTGATCTGTCAAAAATTAAAACAATATTTGATCAGTGCTTTTCAGTCAAATTTCGATGAAATAGCATTTATTGTTCAAAATCAATCAAGAACATTTTGGATTGAGGAATATGATTTATTCGGATACCCATATTTCTCAAGTGATTCAATTCTATTGATATCACCTATATATCCAAAGTATCATATTTTTACGGAAGATAACCGAGACGAAATTTTTTATTTCCATTATAAAGCAAAAGTTCAAGATATTGTCCCATATATTGCATGGAGATTCTACATTAACTTTTGGGATGGATACACACTCTTCACAAGCAAGAATAATGAATTGTTCCCTTTGAATATAACAAAAAACTTGATTGATCAATGCCCACTTTCAAATCAATTTATATTCAAGAGAAGATTTATTATGATTACAAAGAATGATGCTAAATCCGATTTCATCAGTTCTGAACTCTATCAATCCGTTAAGAAAAATATTATTCAAGCAGGTCTCAAAATCCCCGAAAAACTTGCACTTGAATTTGCAGTTTATTCTATTATAGAGTCAAAGGGTTTGAAAATTGATTTCAATAATTGGCAAGAATCTCTTGAAAACCATCTTTCGTTCTATTATTCAAAGCAGTTAGAAACAAGAAACAAGCTGAAATCTTTGTTACAATTTGCATCCACGATGGATAAAGTCACATCAAGGAAAAAAATTTGTTCTAATGCAAGATCACTGCCAGAGTTTGGAGCAACAATTTTTGATTGTTTTTATAATAAGGAGGAGTCACAGATTTATGTTGGTCCATTTGGTGTTGAGATTATTCCAAAAATCACAAACAACGCTCCAAATAAATCAACTAAGATTTCTTATGCAAATATTGTATATCATTGTGATTTAGGCGAGACAACATTAATTGAAAAAGTTGCGCAAAATGGTGTTTTATCAAGAATCGAATTTAATTCGAATGATTCTGAAAAAATAAATGAAATGATTGGACAGTTCTTATTTGGATTATATCCAAGATACCAGATAAGGAAAAATGTCCAAGAAATGGAGAATGATGATTTCATTCAAAAGAATATGTCACAAACGCTCATACAAGGAATAATTCTTAATTTATCTGAATGGGTTGGTGATGCAAATCCACGTCAATATCAGTTCAACATGAATTGGAGTTTTGAAACAACACTAAAAATGTGTCTATTTTACTTGTCAATGACTCGCAATCAAAACTATCAAATTGCATATATGTCATCTGATAATATTTTGACGTTCCTTAGCTACAATAGCACTCTTGGAAGTTTAGCTCCAAATATAAATGGATGTCTATATTTGATTCCGGAATATGACACTTGCATTATATTCAGCGAAGTTGGAAAAACAATAGAATATTCACTGTCTACGACAGCTTCACTTATCTCTCAAATCCAATGGATAGCCAATGAATTTACGAAAATTGGATATGCACTCGGATACACTCTCTATGCACTGAGTAACTTGCCTCCAAAACCTCTTGAATGGCTACAGAATCTCCCGTCATTGAGTAAATACTGGCATCAGCTTCTGCTCAAGAGAAGATTTTATGTATTCACAAATGAGATGTTAATGGACGAAATTACTTTAAGCAATTCATTTGACGATTGCTATCATGCTATTAGATCAATTCCAATTGAACCAAGTATTATTGGAAAGCTTTCCACTTATTATTATTATGCAAAGCTACAAAATGAGAAACCAAAGTTCACCAACAAGTTCATCTCTGAAATGCTAAAGCTCTCTAATGTACCAAAATCATCAGATTCCTGCTTTGAAAACTTCTATAAAAAGTCGAGCAAGTTATCTGAACATGATGCTATGTTCCTTTTTGTATGTGTTGCATCATCTATTCCACTTATCGGTTATGAAAGCTATCCAGCAAAACTAATGTTTAACGGAATCAAAACTGATGTAAATCTCATCTTAACAACATCAGGAATGTCATTTTATGATCCTTCAAAACCAAAGAATAATTTGTTTTCGGTTAATTTTGTTCAATTCGACTCATATTCTTTTGAAAATAAAACCACGGTTAACATTAGCTACTTTGGAGTTGATGGTCAACATCAAACATTCAAGATTTGGTCAGATCAATATTTCGATCACATTTCATCTTATATTATCGATATATTTGACTTATTCAACTTTATTCAGCAAACAAGACAAACGATCTCGAACGATATAAAGGACGAATGGGATGATGATATTCCAACTAATAGTCAAATCGATGATATCGGTTTATTGGATTTGGACTATATTCCTAACGTCGATGTTGACTTAGGACTGGATACAGAGCTTAAATATGATCGAGCTCTTGAATCACCTGTGATTAATATGCTCGATCGAGAAGTATTTTTAGCAAGCAAAGCTTTACAAATGCTAAACTCGAATGCGGATCTCGTTGATGTTGATAACATTCTTAATATTTTTGTGCCAGAAATAGAAGACAAAAAGAGAGCTAAAGCTATTCTTGGAGTATCTGAAAAATGCAAGTCTTTAATCAAACAGAAGCGAAAGCACATCAAAGGTTCAGAGCTGGATTTAATCAAGGGTGACTTAAACAAATTTTTAGCGGAATCAAATAAAAATTTAAGTTCCCAAATATCTAAATTCACTCCAACAAAACTCGATCTTATTTCCAATAATTTACGAGAATTGCTTGTAATTGGCTCAAAAGCTACTGACAAACTCATTTATGATATTGCTTCAAGATCGAATTCATTGCAATCAATTAACATTGATAATAAAACACTTTCGAACAATCTGTTAAAAACTGCAGATCAAATGCTCAAAATGATTGCTAAACTTAATATGGGCGAAGATGAAAAAAAGGTTCTTCCAACAATGCGTCAATTCAATAAAGCCTGGAATCAAATAAGGGCATTCATATCCCGTGGATCCGCAAATCCGGATTCATCTCTCAATGACATAATTAATGATGCTACTAAATTTGATGAAATTTTGAAGCAACTTCAAGTAGTTACAAACCAACGTTGTCAAAATAATATTTCAGAATATTATATTTATCCAGGATCTTCGAATTATCTCGCTGATGCAATTACTACACTTTCCCAAGCAATAGATAAGCTCAAAGAAGCAAAGACAAAAGATCAGAATGATGACTCGTTGAAATTAGCTGTTATCCAAGAATTCAAATCTTTTATCCCATCATTCATGAAGATGGATTTAAGTCTCTTCCAGTCTCCAAGAATTGCTAGTGATCGATTCAAATCATTGCAGCTGTTGAAGCACTCTAAGCGAAATTTGGAATTGATTGATTCAAAGAAAATTAGTTCTTTTGCTACTGAAATGAAGAATATTCAAAATGCAATTAATTATATTTCATCAATGAACATATATCCTGATATTATTGATTTAATTGTAGATGATTGTCAAGAAATTATAGGTGCATTTAATGGACTACATCTAAATATGAATAACTCAAAATTTGACTCAAAAAATGCCCGAAATACACTACATGATTTTAATTCACAATTACATAAACTTACAATGGAATTAAGAAATTGTCCTTCAAATGGTGCAGTCATTAAGTACATCCAAGACATTATCATCAAAATGAAAGAAACCACTAATTACATCAAATCAAATGCAAATCTGAATGATTCGAACAGCGCTTTGTTTGAAAATCTTGAGAAGAATCTGAATTTTGCAATTGGAGAAGTCTTCATAACAGATCCGTCAGATGAAATCCCACACTACAGCGCACTAATTCAAGTTCAACTCGATATTGCAAGAGTTATAAACAGATGCCAGAGAGTTATTTCACAAATGGATTATCCAATTGATGATGATGTTTATCAATTAATTCAGAGCATTAAAACTTGTTACGTCGATCATATTTCTTCACGTAATCTTCTTAATGGTCATCCGTATGCAACAACACTCATTAATACTCAAAAAGAAAAGCTTATTAAATTTCGAGAAACTTTGAATCTACTCAGGACTTCAGCGAGTATAAATGGCTGGTATTCTGGTATCAATCTCGACAAAGCAATTGAGGTATCATTAATCTCCATTGAGTCTGCATGGCATTTGTTAGATGACGCTGAAAAAATATCTTATATAAATCCTCCTTCGTACCAACAACGCCAAAATCTAAATTCAATCATCGAAAAAGCGCTTATCGATATAAGCTCGATTGGTAAGACGACCGAATTCACAAATAATAGAAAACTCTTTACACAACTTAGAGAATTCGAAACAACTTTATTAAGTGCAAAAACTTGGGTTTCAGTTTCAAATGATTTGAAGAGTCAAGAATATCTCAATCGATTAATTTCATTGCTCAAGAATTTATCAGCAATCGATAATGTACTAACTGAAAGCTATGTATATTCAAACAATCATTCCTTGAAGTCATCACTAAAATCACTTATTAAGGAGATTGAGATGTTAACACAAAAAATAGAACCATCAAAAGAGAAACTCTTTGATAGTTTTAAATCAATGCATCAATCATTGCTTTCGACAAAAGAACATTTCACCAAATCAACCCAAAATGCCTATATTGAGGTAAAAGGATTATTAGATTATATTATTCAATCTATGCCATCAGACAGCAAGCTCAGAGAAATGAATGAAATGCAAATTTCTTTGATATTATCTGAACCAGATTTTCTTCGATCAAAATTGCAGCAATTACCAATGTCATACGATAACTCACCAGAGGATTCACAAAAGCGCTATGTTGTTGCTAATTTAATGAACAATATTGAAGCAACAATCAAATGTTTCAGAAAATTGCCATTTAATTTGTTGATCAATTTCGATACCCATCCATTTGTCAGATTTGGCAAGTCCAACAATATTGAGGAAAATTTATTGTCACTTGACAAAATGATAGATTTATTCAACGAATTAATTCATTCAATCGGTAATCAGCTCGATAAAAATGATGATAAAGATATTCAAGATGTGTTGACTATTATCGAGTCATTCAAATGTGGTAATTTAGTGGATTTCAACAACGAGGATAAAATAAAGGCCACACTTGAAAGTATCAAAGATTGTATGCCCCTAATCCTTAAACACTCAAGAAATATATCAAATACAATTCAAAACGATGATTTCACATCAGTTTCTCGTATAATTTGCGAAAATGCGTGTGATATCTTAGATCAATTAAGTAAACCACACATGACAACCAATAACTCCAGAAAATTTTCGCAAAAATTCATTCCTCAGATGATATCAATTTCGAAAGCTAGTACCAATTTTGCAAGAAGTCACAACGACCAACTCAACCAATCAGAGCAGGTAAGTTTAGATGAGCTTATTCACATAATCAACTCCTCGATATCATCATTTGATCGAATGTTACCAGGGCAGAAACAAAATTGCTGTGATGAATTATATTCAAGGATTAACAAAATTATTTCACAGTTCCGGCTAAAGCCAGGGTGCGAAAAATTCATGAAAGATCTTTCAGATGTCCATAAATTTTTGGCTGCCTATACATCCCTTCCTAATATCAATATCAGATATTCAGATTCATTAACTCCTAGATCTCCTTCGATTTTCAATTATTCCAAAATTAACAATTTATTTGAAATTGCTATGCAAATTGTAGAGAACTCTGTTCTAAAGGAGAAAGATGAGATATTCAATGGATTAAAAGATATTGAAGGAAATCATACTCTAATTCCAAGTTATCTTAACTTTGCTACTGCTGAGCTGATTAAATCATGGGAATATTTTGATGCTTTCTTTGCATCTGCATCAGCTAGGATTTTTGCGCTATCATCACATGAATCACCAGTACGAAGAAACATCTTAGAGCAATATCTAATTAGGATCATTAATGTTTGCGGCAAACAACTCCTAACCATAATTCCACTGTGGAATAATCAGACGCACGAATCCAACCCTATTGCTTCGCAACTTAATACGATAATGAATGATGATGTTATTACGATGATTCAAAACTGTCATTCAATTTCATCATTTTCTCTCGTTTATCCTGTGCTTTTCAAAATCATCAAACTGCTTTCAACTGCTTTGAAAGATAAGGCAATCAGTCAGTCAAAAGAAAAGTTATTCCTTGAATTGCCAAAGTTAATTAGACTCTTTGAAGAGTGTAACTTTGGAATTTATGAATATTTGTTTTGGTATATTACTGAATTTATTCAGAAATGTGAAGATTTGAATCAGTTTATTGATAAAACAGATCAACTAAAAGTCAAATTGCAAGGAATTCAAAACAACTGGTTCTCGGTTCTGACTAATCCTAAGCGAATGGTTTCATTTGATATGAAAATAGTTTGCAAGGCGGCTACCGATCTCCTGGAAGTAAAAGAAAGTACGCTTCCCGAAATCGTAAAAGCAATTGTGAACATGAATCACACGAAACCAATGCAAGAATTAAGCCAACAATTATCAGCTATTGATCCGATATTAAGATTCTTCTGCAAGATAGATCAACAAAACGATGTTGAACAAAGTGCAATCAAATCTATTATAATATTGAATAGTTTACGTGAAACCCCGGCCTCTTCTTTAGAATTTTCGCATGTTTACACTCTAGTAAGCAATATAGATTCTCAACTATTGACAGCAAGTAATAGCGTCCTCTCCAGCAAAGCGAAAAAATGTTTAGATATGGCTGCAAATGCTATTATAAATTATAGTAACGATAGGCAATTACTTGATAGTTTAATTAAGGCAATTCTTGATCTTTTAAGTTCTTGTAGATCATTAAGTACTGATGTTGAAGGTCAAAATATTTTCAATCTTCAACTAGATGATTCTAAAAGCATTTTTGAAAAAAGTGCGATCAAAAGCGAAAAGATACTCCACACTGCTGAAAAAATACTAAGTGAAATAAATTTGCTTAAATCAAATAGCAAAGATAATTCAACTGATGAATATGTTTTGCCAGATATTCATTCATTTTTGCAACCAATAGAATGTATTCCAATTAGCCAAATCCATCGAAATCTCATCGATGCAGGTGCCTTTGCTCAAAAAATGAACTTTGAGTACTCCATTGAATTATATCATCGATTTGCGTTGCAAAAACTGAAGCATCTCTTTACTATTCATTCCAAAATACATGGAAATTCTTCTCGCTTGCCTGATGTTTCATCAGAAAACGTTAACGAAACTTTAGATACATTATTAAAACAGATAGAACTTATGAATGATCCATTAAAACTGAACGAGTTCATTATTGAATCGAATGCAAACCAGATCATCTTACAAGATTTGATTATTATTTTTATTACAAACCAAATCTCATCTACCTCAATTGCAAGTGCATCCCACTCAAAGCATTTTGTTAAATTCCAACAGAAGATGTTCGAAAATTGCTTAGTTACACTTTCCAATTCCCAGTATCCAATTATCTGTTTAGCGTCATTAGAAATCCAGAAAATGATTCACAAAGCAGCAATTCTTTCTCAAATATCATTCAATATTATATCTCTTGGGCAGTTATTAATGAGTTCTATTAAGGAAAATTCCTCCACTCAGAGTATCGATTTAAATAGATTCGAAATGCAAAAATGTATCACATACGAAATTAGCAATATTAAATCACACCAAATAATTTCAAACTATCTCAATGGAATACATGAATCAGGAAAGCTCCAACAAATTGTCGTAATAGATTCAATTATTGAATACCTTTGCAACAACTTTGATAGGATAATTTTGGATACAAAAGTTAATGCATCCGATACATCTATTCTTAATCATATATTCGAAAAAATTGCAACTCAAAATAATTCAGCACCGTCGATTAAAAATATTCAGATACTGCAAAATGAAATCTTGAACTGTATGCTGAAAATAGGCCTGATTCAAAGACTCCAGAATATCAAACTGTCTCAGAGAATAATTCACAATTTAGATCTGCTTAAAGATAATTGCTTGTCAGATGTATCAAAATCCACTATTTCTGTAGAAATTGAGTCTCTGATTAACCAATTAAGATATTCCGAGGATTCAGAGAAACTTTCACAGATCATTTCACAAATTCAAATTAACCATATCGAAAATCAACAACTGATCCTTGATTCGCTTTGTTCAATTCTATTGAATTCCAAGTTTAGTATGGACACACCAAAGCAGTCATATGAAAATGACTTAATCAAGTATGCTCAGGGTATTTTAAGTACCAATCCTGAAATAATCCTTAGAATCAATTCCTCAAATGATTTATCCATTCATTCCGCAGCAATATATCTACAGATAACAAATTTGTTTAGGAGAGCAAATGAAATATTCTTTGACTTCAATGTCATTGCAAACAATTCTCTTGAATTAAAAGTGAAAAATGGGCACTATTTAACAAATCAAGAAATCATGCTTTGTCTAGACACAATTGCACAATTACACAGACAGATGTATTCAATACCATCAAAGATTGAATTCATTTCAACAGTCAAAAAGTCTGATAAAATCAAAATGCTTTCACTTCTATGTCAAGATCTCAATCACACCAAATTAATCGCAGAAAATAAAGAAGAGCTTCTTCAAACGATAACCCAATCTAGCATACTAGATCAAGTTTGTTTGTTACAACTTTTACCAGCTGAAGGAATCCAACATAGAATGCCAAGTAATTTTACATTTTTAAAGATGTTGGATAAAATCGATAAAAAGCAAGTCACATATAACATCAAATGTCTTCAAAGCATGCTGTCATCATTAGAATTATTAAGATTTGGTCTATATCCTGATTTGCTCAAGAAGTTATCATTGAAATCAATCATCGAATCAATTAAGAAAATTGATATTAATAAGCTGCAGAATTCAATTAAAATGCAATTTGTATATATCTACAGTCCAACAGATCTCCATCATGAATTATCTCAGCTTGATCCAAATAATCGATATTTACAGCAGCTATTGATTTCGAATTTAATTGAATTACTTGATGAAATTAATGAAACTGCTTTTGTGCAAGCTCTCAAACCAAACTCCACAGATATTCATATCAGAAATAAGATTTTGGACTCTGTTGTTGATTTACAAAAGCAAAGAATCAAAGAAAACCCTCAGTATATTCTTCATTTTTGCAAGCATTCGTTTATCAAAGCTGAGCAAAATCGAGCTAATTTCCAGGAGAAATACTCCAAGCAGCGCCTTTCATTTAAATTTTCTCAGATATTGACTTTTATCAAAGACCAATATCCCAATGATGTTCAAATTCCAAAAACAAATGACTTGATCAGCAAACTTGGCATCAATGACATAATGAAACTCCAAACAAGTGTAATCGATCTTTTATTCTTGATTCCTAATTTGGATTTTGTACGCAGGCAGTTTGTTAATGTTCAGCCATATGACATAACAAGAACTTCAATCATAATTCAAGATTTCATTGATCGCCTCCAAGATAAAACTTGGGTGAATGATGAAACGTTAGCACTGTTTAAAGCTCCTTCTTTACCAATGACAGAAAATCATTTGGATGTTATCAAAGCAATTGAGAGCTCTGCTTCTAATCTCGCAGCTAAAATACTAGGAGAAAGCAACTCTAACTCACTTGCAGACGATCTAAATCACCTAATTGCAAACGTTAGTAAATTGATAACTACAAACTCATCAGGTTATACAAAAGAAATCAATGAGATACTAAATACTATTCCGGGAGTTGTTTCAAATCTATCAAATAAATCCAAAATAGATCCAAATAAAATGATGATCCTTGCTAAAGAATTGGCATTGCAGTCTCAGGATATATCGCGCTCCATTGAATTTAAGCAATCATTGATTGACTTATATGAATCGTTGATGGCCGCCAAAATTGAGATTGCTGTTGATACAACACCCAGAGATCTTGCAATGAAATTGCTGGCATCTCTTAGGGAGTCTAGTTATCCTGAAAGCGTAAAGTTGTCTATTGAATCTCGACTCTTACAAGATCAATCAAAGGAATTTCGAACTCTGTCGGGCATTGTTATTAAAGCAGAAAAATGCATAACTCGGGCATTTACAACACAAAAAGTCAATCAGAAGGAAGTTATAGACCAATGCATACAAGAACTTAACAAATATTTATCACTTGATATTGTTTCTCTATTTACAATTTTGAAGAATCTACAAACAAGTATTGAAGCAATGCCAATCATCGCCCAAACGCAATCTCTATTAGAAAATCATGGTCAGTGCTTCAAATTGAAGGTTCAAATTCATGATGATAAATCTGCATTAGATGAACTGAGATATATTACTTATTTAACAACCCGCTCGATTGCTTCCGCAATTGCAGGACTTCAATTATCAAAATCAAATAATTTTGATCTTTTCTATGACATAGTCCACAATTCCTGCGATGTATCTCAGCTCATATTTATCCAGTGGGAAAAACTTGTCGCTCTTTTGTCTCGTCCACTATTGTTACTTAGATCACAACGCTCTTACTTAAGGGTCATCCAAAAAATGCTTGATGTCATTGATATTTCTTCTGAGTCTGCGAAATCATTTGATAAGCAGAAAATCGAATTAATAAAGTTGATGCTTTCCCCATTCCAAACAATAGTAACGGCAATTTCATGCAGATGTGAGTTCAGAGTTGATCAAATCTATATTAAAGTTATTAATGGAAAATTCAACAATTTCGAACAGCAAATCAATGGAATTAAAGAAAAATCCAAGCAATTTTCATCCATCAATTTCGATATTCTATATTCAAACTTCAAATCAGCAATGGAGTCTTTGTCGAATACAAAGAACCTTCCTTCTATTTATTCAACAATTTCCATCTTCAAGCAATCATCTATGGACCTTTTGAATATCATATCTGCCATTGAAAACTATTCAGAAGATTCTGGTCAAGAAAACAATTTAGAAATTCCAATCGCCTTTGATATTCCAGATATATCAAAGCCCAAGATTTCAATTGATAGTCAAATGGCTAAGATTGAAAAATTCAATACTGAGTGTCTAAATGACTTTAAACCCAAGCTCAATGATAAGATTATCAACAAGCTTTGCAATAATCAGAGCAACTTCATAAAGCTTGCACTTGAACATGCACTATTATTAGGCAATTTAAGCATTTCCTCTGATATTCAAAAACTCTGCGTCGATTCAGTTTTATCAATTAACAAGTTATTGAAATCATTCAGAAACAAAGCCACTGATGTTCAAGATATCATGAATGAAATCAAGAAATTGATGTCGAATATTATTGCCAAATGCAAAGAAGGTGCATCCATTTATTCAGGTGAAGAGAAACTTTGTAAGAAGCAAAGCAAAACATATGCCAATGCAATCTTGTCTGTTGAGTCAATCATGGACGAAATCAGCAAAATCTCTAAAAACATTGGTCAGTTGAAAGCCGGCCAAACGAAAACTTGGTCTGAAAAGCTAATTGAAGTATCAAGTATGGTTGCTCAAAATGTATTAAAGCTTCTTGAAAATCTCAAAGATCATCCACTGAAATCCGTTGATCCATCGCAAGTTTCTGATTTTGTTTCATTCTTGATCGAAGCTATTAAAACTGCAATAACATCATCTCAAGACCTTATTGCCAAGAAAGGTGGTTCAGAAGACCGTGTTATCTCAGCAATGGAGCATTTCATAGGTTTGCAAGATAAATCAAAATCTATCAAAGGAACTAACTTAGCATCAATAATCATTTCATCAACATCAAATTGTCATCAGATCATTCGAGACGCAAACTCAGCACGAGATGCGAAAGTTGCTGCTCGGAAGAAGAAAGATGGACATGGTAAAAGTCTCAAATCGAACAACCCTGAAATCGAAGAAGATTTCAATGTTGCCACAAAGGATCATATTATGCAGAGACTTTCACTTGAGTCCATAGTTATTAAAGACCACTACTCACATGAGTTCCTCCAAAAGAAACTAGCAGCGCTCAAATAACTTTATATTTTATGTTATTTATAAATATGTGTTTTTTTAATAAATAATATTACAAACATTTTATTAAAAACAATTTATATTACTAATATATGATTCCATTTTCTGAATGGAATTACTTGTTGCCGGACAATCGCATTGGTGTGATGAATATGTCCAAACTGTTGGTAAATCTGGATTCGGGATTTCGACATTCACTTCGGCATTTATCTATCTGTTCGATGAGTAATAAGCCTTGGATTTATTGAGACGCTGCATCTTCCTTCTGACTCTAATCCTAAGCAAGAAGTACTTACAAAGAGATATGAATATAGAAAATGAAAAAGCGGAAATCACGAAGACTATGAAAGAATGCAATGATTGGTAAATAAAACTCTGGATGCTTAATATAGACTCTTCGTCAATATTTATGTTAATTGGAATCATGTATATTGCATCGAAGATAGTGAATGTCAACACTGCATCATTTTGGCGGAGAATTGAGTCATACTTGAATAGCAAAAAATCAAAGCAGACGTCGTAAGACTGGAAAGGTTGTAGTACTGTTTTTGCCATTCGGAAGCTTAAAAACTCTGAATTTGAAAGCTTCGGGTGATTAATTTTAATGGTAGAATTAACTTGGTTCTTCATCTTAACGCATTCAGTTCATTTAAAATAGCTTTTGGCATGGCCCTTGAAATTAACTGTTCTTGGTGCGAAAACAACATATGGTTTCTTGACAGTCACATCGACATTGAAAGCGCCTGGTTGGGTGCAGTTTGTTCTCGTATTAACGGCGTAGTGAAAGAAACCTTCACTCTCAGAATTGAAAGTAATGTTGAGTCTATCTCTCCCATGCGCAGGAATAAGGATTGACTTAGGGAAATCCGCTGTGAATTTTGGTTCCATCAATTCCTCTGCTTCAAATTCGTACAGAAGAGGTATATCGAAATAATTCTTGACGATGAAAGAGTGCTTGGCAGGAGTGTTTGGTAGAGCGCTTGTTATTTCAGAAGAAATTATTGGCAGAGTTAAGGCTTTAACTTTATGGATGAATTCTTTTGTTATGTAATTACTGCCATTTCTTATTTTAACGATGAAATGAATCCTGACTCCATCAGTGAATACATTTTCCCATATCCGAACATTGCCCTGATATGATTTTTCCTGGTCTATAATAGAATAGAAATCAGGAAATGCCTTGGAATCAAGCGTTAATGTAAAATTTGCGAGGTTCGCCTGCTGATTCATGGGAACATAAAGCGGAGATTTTGATATATTCGCGACTTTGTAGCTGACGTCAATATCAGATATGGTTATTGGATCCCATAAACTATGCTGAATATAGAAAGACCCGTTATATATGTTTCCAAGCATCAACTGGTCATCGAGTGATGTGGAGATATTGATTTGGCCTTGATTAGTCTGCGCCCTCATTTGGATCGAAAGTATGCCGCAATTCGAATGCAATTTCACCTCTTCAAGGAAGGATCTCTCCCAAGTGTCAAAAGAGACTTTAAAGCGAATTACTGATGTAGACTTTGGAGGAACTTTTGATTTGCCGACAATTTCAATGTGAAATCTCCGTCTTGACTCCGCCTTGTGAATCAACAAAGAAAATGTGTTTGTGTTTATTATTGTCTCATTGAAGAAATTATCTGCATTCCTAATCACATCCCAGAATTGAACATAATTCGGGTAAAATGAAAGATTATGTTCAATAAAAGCTGATTGCACTGTAAAATCGCCGAGTTTATTGTGGACAATGAGCGAAAGAGGCGAAATGTTTTTTATTAAGCTCTCAAGGCCAAGAATGAATTGCGGAGATTCTCCAAACGTATCAAGAACCAGTGGAGCAAATTCTAGAATGCAAAATCCATCAGATGTCGGAGAGAACCCGGAAATGACAACTTGCTCATTGAACATGCTTTTGATGGAGTATCTCCTAAAGAATCCAGCACTCATATCTTCGACCTAGTGAGGATAGATGCAGTAACTTTGTATGTGATCGGGATTTGAATGATTTCGTTGGTTGCATTCACGAATATAGAACTCGAAAAATAACCAACTTGTGATGGAATCAAATAGACATGAAGGATAGGATTTCTAATCCTTTTTGTTTCGTTTCTTGGAAAAATTTCGAAGTAAAGGTCTGAAGAAACTGAAAATACTTCAAAATCTGAATGTTCTATATTAAAAAGCAAAAGATCAAGCTGCTGGAGAGATCACTGTCTCATTTCCAGCCCGTATAAGTATGGAGGACTAGCGTATGATGAGTTTGACGAAGAAGCTAAATCCGCTTTCATGTTTTTGATGATCATCTGTTGCCCATTGATGTTTTTCGAGTCGATGTAATACGTTTTTGCCGTGTTTAGTTTGTAGAGGAGGTTTTTGAAAGAGTTGAATTTCGTTTCACTGAGCATTATGTCGTAATCGAGTTTCTCAACGTCAGGATCCAGAATCTTATAGGACGCGAGAAACGATAACCTCTTCTGAAACGAGCCTATCAGAAGAGGCAACGCAAATAACAGCATAAATTCTTCAACTTTGGCACTTTTGGGAATTAAATTTCATTACATGAGAAAGCTTTATTAATACATAAACAGTTAGTACTTCTTTTTCCCCAGTAGAGAGATGCTAAATCCCTCTGACCTGGAGTTATAGACAGGGTTGTTGCGTATGTCGTACGCCTTGGAATGGAACAGCTCAACAGAAGCGCGCATGTCTGGCTTCTGCTTAATCACGTGATTTGCCGCTGCCTTCAGAGTGCTGCCTTTTTCTTTCCCAACCTTAGTGACTGGCGCGGTCTGGTAGTGGTACTTGCCGAGCTGCTTGTACTTCATCTCGTCGAGCTGCCACTTAAAGTAGCAGTCGTGACAAAACCTGACCGTTTTGCGGAGAGTCTCCGGAGCAAATGCCCTGAAGAAGTTCTTCGAGTAATTCAGAAGCAAGTCGACTTTGCAGTCGTAAAACAGCTGGAATATGAGGTATCTAAGAGTGACTCCAAGTGTAACCGTGACTTCCGACGGATTTTCGCACCTCTGTATCGACCAGCAGTGATCAGTTGAGTAGTTGCAAGAATATAAAATTGTCAATAATTGTGCAAACATGTCCAGGCCATCTGGAACTTTTGCAACTATCTCCGAAAGCTGTGATTTCATGAGTTTGCATGATAAAACGTCGGTAATATAAATTTGCATTTCTTCGCCGAGGTCCTTCAGGCCGAATGCGATCTCCATGTGAGAGACCTCAGTCCCATATAGCTGCGACACGAGGCGTTTGATGTGATTGAAGACGTAGAGCGAATCTTCAGCAACCATTTCGTCGATTTCTTCCATAACTTCGCCGTCGCAGACCTCGTAGAGCTCCTCGTAGTCGTCGTTGTCCTCGTTGAATGATGGCGTGAGCTGTGTGAGAGGATCTATGATTCCGATCCCTTGGTGGACGTGGATTGACATCGCAGACGTGTGAAACAGGGGAAACACCTTCATCCCCGTCGCGTATCGCACGCTGCACTGCTCGAGGGACGACGCGAGCATCACGGCGAGAAGCCCGTGCTCTTCCTCCTCCCCAAGCATTTTTTGTAAAGAAAATATGTTATACATGTCAGATTTACTATTTACATGACACTTATTTATTACATCTTAACATAATCACAAATAACTTCCGCGTTATGAAGAAGGAGACGTGTATCTATGCTTGGGACAACCTCGTCGAACAAAGCACCGAACTTTTCCAAATTCTCGCAGCGCTGGAGACGGCACTGGAGAAGGACGAGGCATGCGGCAGCCATTGCTTCGAGGAACATGAGAGGGTTGTCCGCGCAGATGATAGCTGTGAGAATCAGGTTTTGGTCGTCGCCTCCCCTTTCACGAGTGAAGAGCGACTTAACGTAATCCTTCGCGAAAACAAGGTTTTTCACGCCGAATGTTTCTAGCATTCTCGCAGTCGATGGAGAGAACTTCTCGAGGTGCTTCTTGACTGAGAAGACGGAGAACTTACGGAGCTCTGACTTCTCCCCGACAAAAACTGTGTGGAAGCGAAGGAAAGGCCAGAACACTCTTGCAGCGCCATCCTCTTCGTTTCCAGCAACGACGCGAACGAAAGCCTCAAGGAATGCACCGCACTGAGGCTCTAATTCCAACCGGAAGAAGTGGAAAGCAAACAGAGACATCAACACAGAGAACATCATTTCATCATAAGGCGGTGCAGCGATTCTGGATGACATCACGAGACTCTCCGCATCTACAACGTACTTCCTCAGTGCGTAGGAGTGCTCCCACTGTCCTTTTGTGATTTCCTGCCACTGAGCGAGAAGACTTGAATAATCTTGGATTGTTCCTTCAGCAGGAAGCTTCGAAAGCCAGATTTTATTGAAATCTTCGCGACGTAGAATTAATTGGCTGACTTTTTGAAGCTGTGATTCGTTCGTAAATGCTGAAGGTTGGAAATCATTGGGCATTTCTGAGAAAACAATGCCATTTTTGATACCATCTGTTTCTGTATCGACATTCTGTTCCTGTTGTGTTGGTTGTTGTGTTCCAACAAAGCTTTTCACGATATTAATACTGCCTGAAATATAATCTCTTACGATATTTTGCTGTGCTGTTTTTCGACTGATCGAAAATACCCTCTTCTTGCCGGGGAGGAAGTCTAAATGCGCATTTTGCTGTAAAATTTCGAAAAACTCTGAAACTTCGCTCGGATCTTGAAAAACGAATGTCCTCTTTGCGGCTTTGCCTTTTAGGAATACTCTGAGTGTATTTTGATTGTCTACTTCGACTGTATTAAACAGGAAAAAATTATCATTAATTATTTCCTCTTTTGTATCAATAGACGTGAATGCGATGTTGAATTCTGTGTTTTCTCTCTTAAAATCGAGACGGGCGCGAATCACAGAGCCTGGACCGAGCTCAAGCTCGATTTGCATATGAAAAGTGACATTTTCTAAATGTCTGCAGCATTGACATGTACTTCACCAAATTTATTTTCATTTGCGAATTAGAAAATGATGGCTGGTTATTTGTAACGAAATAGTGTCTAAACAATGTGTTTTTGCGAAATTTTATAAATTCAAAAACATATTTTTGCCATATTGAGTCTTCTAAGAATGAAACATGATTTATCTGATTGTACAGAAATATACCAGCATTGAGTTCAATGTGATTTAAGAGATTTTTCGAATATTAATAAAACTTTTCGATGCATGAATCCATTACAAATCAAAAAGAAGAGTGCCACAACTCGAAAGTCTATTATCTTGTATTAGGGATTTGAATTATCTTCTCGTACTCAAAAGTTTATGAAAAAGAACAAAGAATTAGTAAAAAAAGTGAACATATCAATAAAACGAAAGCATGGTCATAATAACACTCAACAATACTGTCAATATCATTGACTAAACAGATAATGCATCAGTAAGCTATAAGAGAAAAGAAACATTTTGGGTTTCGAAGTATCCTTAATCGAAAGAACCATTGATTTATGCTCCATACCCATTGATATCGTATAATAAATAGCAAGGAAAGCATCAAGGAAATGACAAAGAAAACAACATTGCAACAAGTGATCTGATTGTTACTCTAAACAAAATACCATTATGCAAGATGATCTCTATAAGAAAATCATAATAAAACATGAAATTATCGATCTAATTGCTGAATCTTAATCAAAAGATCATAAAGATGGGCCAATTTAATGGATAACTGATGGGTGTGTGTAAAACAGATGAAAAACATGTATTCACGCTGTCTTGAAGAATAAGGTCAACTGTAAAAATTCCTCATTTTCTCACCTTAAATAAAAACAGTGCCATTTAGCCTTCGATTTATTCACAAATCAATATACTACATGAAGATGTCCAATTTGACACCTGGAAATCAACCTTATAATGTGTTCACACAGTTATCCGACTGAATATGGCAAAATCAAAGCAGGATGTGGCAAAGATGTGATCAAAACCTTACAGTTTTTTATATGAGATAATTCTCAAAAGTGATCATAAAGAAAATAAAATCTTGTTGAGCGAAAATTAACCTTAAAATTATCATACAAACAAACAAAAATGCTAAATAACTAGAAAGCCATGACCTCCTGCTGATAGGGAGTCAGAGAAAGAATTCCATTTGATAAACAATTTTCGAATATCAGATTTTCATGGCTGAATGAGTTAACAAACCACTGGAGGTTGAGAGCTCCCTCTAGGATGATTCTCTCTGCAGGGTTCTTATGTAGAAATAACGATATTAAATCTATAAGTTCATGGGGAAGATCATTGTCGAAGGAAACCTATTGGTTGATGATGTTGTGGAAGAGTTCCTGGACTGTCTGCCCATCGAAAGGAAGGCAGTTGTGTATCATCGCGTATAACATTACACCAATAGCCCATACATCGACAGAATCAGTGTACCTCTGTCCGCTGATAACCTCCGGAGCCAAATAGTCCGGCGTTCCATAGAACTTGTGCATCTTTGTTCTGTGTCGGTGGACAGAACAGAGGCTGAAATCTATTATTCTTATGTTCTCGTGACTGTTGATCAGGATGTTCTCAAGCTTCAGGTTGCAGTGTGTAACATGGTGTACAGAATGAAGGTATTGGATGGCAATAATAATCTGCTAAGTAAACTTCTTAACTTTGTCCAGTGAGACTGCCTTTCTGTTGTTAAAGTAATCCAAAAGGTTGCTGTTGTTAATATATTCTTGCACGAGATAAACGATGTAATTATCCTCGAAAATTTCATATAACTTGAGTATGTAGGGGTGCTTCGCGCTCTGTAGCACATGAATCTCACGTCCCAGCTACTCTAGTCTCGAATCTGAATTCAGCATACTTTTGCTGATCGCTTTGACAGCGACCTCTCTCTTGCACCCGAGGTCGCACGCCAGGTATACCTTCGCGTATGCCCCGGAGCCGATCTGTCTGACGAGCTCGTACTGCGATATTGACATTATATTTTTGATAAACCTTAACAAAAAAAATTCTTTTGACCAAAAAACCTTTAGGCAAAATTTATCAAAAAAACGATATCTTTCTTTGCACAGAATATAGATTCATCGTTTATTTTGCCTGACATTCTGATCGTTAGATTAAAAGCTATTTCCTCGATATTTAGACATGCCATGGCATTCTCTACAGAGTCTAGGACAAAAGTGAACATCAAAAAGTGGCATAGAACCTTAAAGTCACTTTTCATGATTAAACTATCACTTTTTGCGCGGGCAAATTGTCACTTTTTTAAAAATGTTATAAATATCTTTGTAGTCTAAACAATACTGACATTTATAGATTGAAACTCCACGCTGAGTATGAAGACCATAAACGTAGTTCATTGCAAATTTTTGTTGCACTTCAAACCAAGAAACTCGGTC
>JALKBU010000782.1:0-24886 GCA_023091735.1 Trichomonas tenax | reverse complement strand
CCACTTACACCACTGGATAGACAACTATCAATATGTACATGAAAGTACTTTCAAATCGAAAAAATATTGATCAGATAAAAAGTTATGAAGGTCGCGGGACTACACCGCAGAAGGAAAAATTTTCCCCAATAAAAACCAATTTTCTCAAAAATTAATTAGGTAACATACAATTTTTTGTTATTAATTTAGCATAAGTAATTATAATAAATATATTTATATCAAATTTTTGATTTTTTTGAGCAAAAAGAATTTTGTTTATTTTTGTGCATGGATCCCGATCTTAAAGCAAAAATCGCCGCTGTTAAGATTCAATCTGTGTTCAGGGGATACATGTATAGGTTCAATGTGAAGCTTGGATTAAAGAAATCCAGAGCTGCAATTATTATTCAAAAAAGTTTTAGAAAATTTCGCGCAAGAATCATATTGGAGCGATTGAAACAGACAATTTCACTCGGGAGGATTCAGAAAGCAGTCTCTGTTGTGAAGAAAAAGCGAGAAATACAAAAAGAGATAAATAATTTAAAGAAATTCGATCATATTCTTACATATTATCCAGCAAAATCGATAAATAATCCAGAAATGATTCCTAAAATACCAAAAACATTGACAATGAGCAATAGACCAAAAACTGCTCTAAATTCTGGCCAAAAGTCTACGATGAGCAATATCACATCGAGTGCAAAAACCTCCAGAAAAGAAGTTCAACAATCAACATCGTCTGTAAGAACAGTTTTAGTTTCGAGTAAACCAAAAATCAGCAGAAAACACAAAATTCTTGTCGATTTACCACCTCCTTGGCATGAAAAGGACCCAAAGAGAGTTTCGCAGTCGCAGCAAGATGAAATGATGTTTCAACAGAAAAATAATTTTGCTTGGGCAAAACAAGATTTGATTCCATTACTTATGAAACGTGCGGATGGAAGAATGAAGACAGTTGATAACTTGTGGGTAAAAAATGAGAAGTTTAAACAAAGAAAAGTTGGAAAATTATTCGTTCATCTTGTTCCGCGTGCTTTTCATCACTTACACATACATTCAGCACAATCAATAACTAGAGTTGGTAATACTGGTGTGCTTGCTGTTTGTTCTTTAACAAAAGTACATTATTTCAAAATTACAGGAACAATTGAAGATTCTCATCCATTCAAGTATGTGATTTCAAACGTTCCTCTCTTTGATTCAATTATCAATCCATCAAACGGAAATGTCTTCGGAATTAACTGTTATTGGAAACTTTGTTTGTTCGAAGGATCAAAAGTTGTAATGTCGAAGAAACTCGAAGTAGACAATCGCATTCCTGTTTTAGCACACTTCATGCACTTCGATAGGCATGGAATGTTATGGATTAACTTATTCCCACAAAGAGGAGATTTGATTTGCGTTGATCCTTTGACACTTGAAACACATTATAGAATCATTTTCGAGAATGTTGTGAAATCAAATCCATTCATCTCTCATTGCATTCAAATCATTCCTGTTACAGTTAATGGAAACATTCTTGGATTTGCAGGAACATTTATTGATAGAGGATTGTTCATTTTTTCATTTGACTTTTTACAGAAAAGAGAATTCATTCACAGAAATTTGGAGCAATTTGCATTCATGAAACAAATTGGAAATAAGCTTTATTTATGGTCCAGCAAGCGATATATTGTAGTTTATGAATTGCAACCACAAATTCCATTGACAGAAGTTTGCGGAATCATCAATATTCAAGACCGAATTTTGACCGTAGATGGAATTACTGATCCCGATATTTTGATGGTTTCTACTTCAGCAGGAATTAAACTTTATTTGACGAAGAAGAACGAAGTCCAATTAAATTATCCGACATCAAAAATGTCAGCGCAGGAGCTCAAATTTGCTCAGAAATTACTTGGACCGCCGCAATTCATTCAATCAAGATGTGATTTCAGTTTGATTTTGATTATTCCATCATCTCAAATTTACAATGTTATTAATATCACAAAATTTTCGCCAAAACTTGCATTCATTTGTATGATATCTGGAACAGGTTCTGTTGTTTCATATTTGTTGCAAACTGAGTTTTTCCAAACGAGAGCAATTGATTTTGATAGTTTTGAGTATGATAACAAAGAAGAATTTGCTTTGCTGACTGTCAAAGAGTTCAGCAAGAACTTCAAAGAGATTGATCCAATTGATGCAGAGTTTAAGCATAAGAAAGCTAAAGCGGAATATTTCGATGCTAAAATTACTGAAGGAATGCTTTCATTGATGTTTTCTGAGTCAAAACACAATTTTTCATTGATTGATGCAATCTGTGGATTTGATGTTCGATCATCGAATGCTTTTCTCCCTCCAATTCCTCCAAAAGCACTCTCTGTTTATGAGATGTTTCATTTCTTCATGCGTGCTGATATCCTTCCAACACCTTTGACATCATTTTCTTCATTTTTGGTCAGATTTTGTCCAGATAAAGTCAAACCTGAAGGACCTCCACCAAGATTCATTGAAAGGCCTCTTCCTTTGGTAACTTCTGGTGTCTACAACAGCATGACCGATCAATTCTTTACAATCAAAGAAGTCCAAAACAAAATCAATGAAGTCAATCCTGTTGCAAGTCTCAAATTTTTGGCTTCAAAATATGTTATTTCAGATATTAGCGCAATAACAGCACAAAAAATAGCTGGAAGCAAATCATTCTTCATTAATGATCAAATTAAGCAGCTGAATAAGAGAATATCGAAGTTATCGAAACTTGAAGATATTGCAAAACATGAAATCTTAAAACGTCTTTTAGAAGGAATTTATTCTAGACTTGTTCAACAAATGAATTTAAACACGAGTGCAGAGCAAGAAGCAGCATTGTTAAATAAAATTAGACCGCAAGTTTCGTCAGAGATGCAATTAATCAAGCAGAAAGATGTTGATCTTGTTGACTTCAATCCAACACCAAACAGAAATCCACTTCTCGAAATCAAACGTTATAAATCTATTTATGAGTGTTGGTCCAACAAACAATTGTTTGGAAGAGATCATGATTCACATAACTTTTTGATGAAATGGGTTCTTCCACGCGGATATTTCGACAACAGTGCCGTTGAAAATCATTTCAAGTTTGTCTCCAATGTTTCAAACAGTGCTCATTACATTTCAACTCTTGTTTATGGCTACAAAACAGATGTTCAAAATGCTACAACACATATTGTTGTAACGCAGAATACTCGTGCTCTTCCTTTGAGTCATTTCCTCACAATTCACTCATTTTTGGGATCAACGCAAAACAGAATCTACACAGCAAAAATCATTATTGCAAAGATTTTGAGTGCATTGAGAAAACTTCACTCCAAAAATATCATTTGCAGGACAGTTGTTCCTTCAAATATTTTCATTGATTCTGCCAACAATACAACACAAATTGGAACGATTTTTGATTGCCAACATAATATGCCGAACAAAGTTTCAACAGTTCTCCCACTTCCTCCTGATTTCTCTCAACCAACGAATCCATTCCTTCCACCTGAATACTATCACAAACTATTGCATGAGCACACAACAGCATTCGATGTTTGGCAGATTGGTGTTTTGCTTTTCTATATCTTAACAGGAAATCTTCCTCCTTCATATGGAACAGAGCTCCTTTCGAGATTACCAAATGATTCTGCTCCAAAACGTGTTCGATTTGGCAATGATTATAATTTAACAGAACCTCCATTGTATACAGACATTGGATTCTTCTATGACTGGATGAAAGGAGCGACCGTTGTTCCACCAACGGAACGTGTTTATGGTGAGTGTGGTGAGATTTTCTTTGTATCGGAACTTGGACTTCCTGCAACGTGTCTTGACATTGAACACTACAATTTTATGCCGCATGGATGCAAAGAAGAAGCAGAGGATCTCCATAAGTTGATTGAAATCATTGGATTATGTCTTCGCCTCGATCCATCGAAGAGACCAACAGTTGTTGAACTGATCAAGTTCAATGTCTTCAATTCTAAAGGTCCATCATTCAATATGCTTGAAGAATACACAGCATATCCAGAACCAAAAGTTTTCGTTGCTCAATTCTTTTATCCTGTCCTCAACAATTTGCAACCAAGCAATTTTAGCTTCGCTATGGGTATTATCACAGCATTGATCTTCAACGATGACATGTCAGAAGATGATATTGCATATTCATTCCCATTAGGAAAGGGCGCAAACTTGAATGTTATTGCATGTTTGTTCAAGAACAACTTTTTGGATATCATTGTCAAGTTTGTCATCAACACATTATCTAAGGACATGACGAAAGAAAACGTTGCATATGGATCAACATACAACAGCGAAATCTTTAATGACGTGTTAAAGTTCTATGACAAATTCCTTAAAACAGTCGAACATGGTCAAGGTCCACTTATGCTTTATGTGAATGACGTTGTTCAAAGTTTATATGAACTCTACACATGCAATCCTCTGATGAAATATGAAACGAGATTCCAAATGCTCGAAACTAATGACTATTTTAAGGATTCATGTTGCTTGTTTATCTTCATGCACAACAAACTTTATAATTTAGTCTTATTTGCAGCACAAGGTTCTTCATACATTGCTAATTGCATCGTTAAAACATTGGAACACAATGATGCATATTATGAACAATTCATTCCATTCTCTAACAATGTTTACTCATTAGCATATTCAGTTGTCTTTGGAAATGAGAAACAGAAATCGAACACAATCAAAAACATTGTTGGATTCTGGAACAATGGACAGAGTATTCCTATTGTCAGATTATTTGTTGATTTCAAAGTTCCACAGAAGATATTCCAATGTGTCACATTCCAAAGCAGTCGCAATGATGCGACATCATTCCTTATTGCTGCATCGAAAACATCTCTTCTTCACGAAGGATCTCCAACACACACATACATCAGGAATTGCATGAAGAACTCGGTTATGATGAGTGCATGCATGATCTTCCTTCGAGATCCAAATGCGACAGATGGCATTCGACAGCCACTTCTTGAAGTCATTAAAATGATTTCTCATTATAATTCAATTCACGATGCGATGAAACTATTCATTAGTGAAGCGATTCCATACATTGCAGAAAATTCTGCAAGTGTTTTATTTAGGGGATCGATTGACACAATCATCAGCCGTGCAAGTCCAAAAGCGATTGAAGTCATAATGCAGTCAACATATCTTCAAAAACTATTCTCTGTTTTCAGCATTGAATATGTTCCTAAGGTTGATTTACGAGTTTTTGCAGAAGAACTCGACATCAATGACAACATCGAACTCACGAAGAGTTTGTGTTCTCTATTCTATCTTAGGCAAAGCACTCTTCCATCTGAATTCTCAAACCAACGTCTTCCAATCCAAGAAGCATCTAAATACATTCAATACATGCTTACAAGTATTCCAGCAGAAGGAGATTTCATGCTCAAACCGCAAGAAAACAAGCCAAAAGATGATAATGAACTTTTTAAAGGTAAAAGAAGCAGTTCACGCAAAGAAATGTCATTTGAATATTTCTCAGCAAAATCAAGTTTATTGTTCAGATATATTTTCTTGCTTTTCAAGAACATAATGAAAGTAACTCAAAACAAACCTCCTAATGATTTGGTTGCATTTTTGTCATCTAAACTTCCAGAAGAAATACACAGAAGTGTTGAAGCAGAACATCCATCAGTTTATGCACATTTATGTATCAGAAATATTTGCATCTATTTAGTTGTTCGCATTACAGATATCAGCATCAAAGCAAGCATCATCAATCAGTTCTATCATGTCATCAATCGAGACATAATCACATTAACGAATCTCACAGAACCAAGCATGATTGTTCACATGACAGGCGCATATTTCCAGATGAAATCTCAACGAAATGAATTATTGCGTGCATATATTGCACTGAACAAGAAACCAACAGATCTCATCAATAACATCGCAAACAAGATTCTTCACAACACAACTCTATTCGATGTTCCTATGTTTAACAGTCTTCGCGACAAGATCATGTATCCAATCAGAATCGAAGGCGAAAGTATGTTCAGGACAATCATCAACCAGAAATCAGACATTTCTAGGCAACTTGCAACAGCAATCGAGAATTCAAACTTCCTTGAGAATGAGCAAAAACTTTCGGACATGAACAACAATGAACCACTCGTTTCTTCATCACTGAGGATATTCAACACACTATTCTCGAGGTCAGATTTATTCTCACCACATTTTGTCAAACAATGTGCAGCGATGAAAGATTCATTCACATCTCGATTTTCACAGACATTCACAGATTTATCATCAATCAACATCACACATCCTAAACGTGAGAAACAGTCATCACGTTCACACAAAGGAAGCAGTCTTAAGACAGAATCATGGAAACGTCCAATCACCACACTTGATGGCAAACCGAGTTCACTTGTTTTTGCCCCGGGTTCTAAACCGGTCACAATCATTCAGATCAAGTAATTTATAATTTTATATATTTTTTTATTTTATAAAAATATTTGTTTGTTTATTGTTTTTATACAAAATTCTTTTAATCTTAAATTATAAAATATAAAATTGCGGATAATTTCGTTGTATTTGTCATTTTATGAAGTTATTGTTTTGAATGAAAAAGGCCTCAAATCTCTGTTATTTATGGTTTATATGATAACTCCAAAGGAAGCCCAAGTGTTGCGATTGCAGATGACAAAATATTTACATTTGATTACCCTTGTTCGTCGAATTTCGATTGTACATCTTATACAATCACATTTGGCCCAGGCGATTACAACATTAGTGTCTACGGTGCACAAGGCTGCAACTACTCTAATGGTAACGGTGGCCTTGGTGGATTTGCGAATGGCATTTTATCTCTCAAGCAAGCTGCAAATAACTTCTTATACATTGGAGGAAAAGGATCTGCAACACAGAACATGGAAACACAAAAAGGAGGATTCAATGGAGGAGGAAACGGCTAAAGATTTGCTACATCTTATTATGGTGCGGGAGGCGGTGGTGCAACAGATATTCGACTTCTTGACCAGATATTTAATCACAGATTGATTGTTGGTGGTGGAGGTGGTGGTTCGGGCTATGGATATCAAGGTAGCTACCAAGGCGGATACGGTGACGGGCTAGAAGGACGGACTGGTGAGGTACAACTTGGAAATCAATATTATGCTGATGCTCAATCAACTCAAAGTAGTGTTGGAAAAGGTTCTGATACAAATTTTAAAAATGAACCATCATTCGGGACAGGAAGTAGCAATACATATACTGGTATCAGTCATGCTCCTGGTGGTGGAGGTGATGGTGGTTGGTTTGGAGGTGATTCTGGTGGAGCTCATGGATTATCTGGAATAATTCAAGATTTGCACAATTACTGAAAGCTTCTATACCAAATTTGACATTCTCAGCGGGCGTTGATTCATCTCCTTCAACAACATGGAATGACTTAAGTGACTCACATTTAGAGAAGCAATTATCGCCATAGCTGCTTATTCTCTTTCGATAATAAAAATGTTTCAAGACTTGTGCATCCGTAAAAAGCATATTTATCAATGAAAGTAATACCTTCTGGGCAAATAAACGATTTGAGTTTTTCGCATCTGATGAATGCATTTTCTAATATTTTCTCAATGCTGCATTCAATGATGACCTCTGTTAGTTTGGAATTATGTTGTAAGTTCCGCGGATAATAACCATTTTTTTCTTCACGATGTGTGTAATTACTAATATCTTCTTCTGTGTATTCAGAATCGGCGACAATTGTTAGTGTCTGAACGTCGGGAAGACCCCTATATCGGAAATGGGAAAAAGCCCGATGGTTGCTATTAATTGTCGCAAAAACAGAGGATTTTTCAATTTTATTATAGCCAATCAGTTTCTTAATTGAAGCTGGTTTTAATGCACTCATATTCATGTTTTTGTCAACTAGCGCTTTACATCTGACAGGAAATATCTTCTGGATGGAAAGAAGCTGGAAGCACTCTCAAATCACTTCATTTTTCATTCAATTAACCAGTTTCTGGAAATCTGGAAGATATTTTTAAAACTTCAAATTAATAACCTGTACATGATTCTAGACAATATCTGCAAAACTTATAATAATTCTAATGAAATTATATAAAAATACAAAAAAAATCTTAAGAGGCTAAATTAGTCGCATCTGCGTATGGAATAATATGTGAAAAAGTGCACGTTAAAACATTGTTCGCGTCTTTTCCACTAGTTTTTCACTGCATATAAGGTCTATCAGTACATAAGCCCCTCTATCCAGTGAAAATCTAGTGGTCTGCCATTCAATGTTTTCCTAGTTCTTCGATTTTTTTTTTGCAATTTCATTGCATTCAATGCTCCAACAGTCGATAAACTACAAATCCAAAGCAGTTGTTCGCGCATAATGGTTTGTTGACTGTTGGTGCTTTCGAGATTCACATAAATCTAACACATTCGACCATCTTTTACAAATCTACATTTTCTCCGACTATCTGAGGTTTCTAGGATATGCAGTGATGTGGGAACCTCAGATAGTCGTAGAAAATGCTATGTATCAAATACTTCATTTTATCGATTTACATTACTCGCTTTAGTTGTCTCATAGCATGACAAACAGATAGGCTATGCACATAGGTTCGTCATGCTATGAGATAACTTAAGCAATCTGCGATTTATAATTATTCGTTTTTAAATACCATCAAAAATGATCAATTTCTAGCACGAATTCTCCGGAGATTAGCTGTTCTGGAGAATTCGTGCTAGAAATTAATCATTTTTGATAGTATTTATATTTTTGGATAAATTATCGGCTTCAGGCACTAATAAACATGAAAATTACATCAACAGTATACAAGTATTCGATGCTTACCTTATCAAAGGAAATATAGTGTTGATGTTTATTTCAAGATCGAACACCATTTTCTGGTGCACATTGATGTTCTAGAAGACGTGGCCAAGAAGTCCTTCATTTTCAATGATATTTGATACTTTGGATTATAATCTATGCTTTCTAAGCTACTTTGCAGCATTTTATTGATTAGAATATGAATAAATAATCAACAGACATATTGCAAGCTTTAGATTCTCTGAAAAATGGCCGAATCACGTGATTTCGCCTTATTTTGACAGAAACATCTATGTTTCAATCCATTTTATCCCTTTACATAAATAGAAGAATAATATGGAATGGAAGACAATTGTTCATAGTCTTTTTAAATAAGTTTGATAATATTGAATAGAATTTTTACATTTATAGTAGTAAAAAGACAATATACAGCGTGCATGCATGAATAACGCACTACACGATATGATCTATAACATTAATATGGAAATAAGCACTTTCAAAAAATTAATAAAAATAACTAATTCTTCGTTTGTTGAATCGGAAACATCTATTAAAATATGAACATATACTGAAAACACAATTTTGCATTTTTGACATTTTGGCAAATTATTTTACACTGTCAAAAATATTTATTATAAGAAGTTTTGTTATTTACACCGTTTCTGATGGATTGGTCTGCACAGAAAGAACATATATGAGTAGTAAATAATATTATCACAAACACATTAAAAATTTCATAATAAATTTATGCATGATTTATGAAACTATTCACATACATTCTTGAAAAATGCAAATTTTATATTTATATACATATTAGACTCAATTAATTGTATGCTGCACAACACATATAAGCATATTATAACGCATACATGCCAATAAAATAAGTATATATTAAGTTTTACTCATTCATTTATAATTTTCTATAGTTTTATGACTTGTATATACCATAGATTGACAGAAGTAATCACTCATGTATGCCAATAGCATTTACAACTGTATTTGTGAATATTGAAAATATTTGATATAAAAAATTATCGATAATAATGCTTTATTTATACAGAAGAGACAAAAGCAAGGTAAGGCAAAACTAAGAAATGCATGTAAAATGATTAAAATTGCTTATAGACAAACTTCAGATCTCACAGCATATTAAATTTGAGAAATAACTGGAGAAAAGTATATTATTTTTCGATGGCGTACACATTCATGCCGCATAAGATAGAGAACTTAACTTTAGGGCCAAAAAGAGTGTACGTTTATCAATTTTTGATATTAAATATCGAGTATGATATTGAACAATTGTCTCACCCTGGCTAAACACAAGCCAGTAATGAATAACATTGTACTCATACTGTGTAAATGCAGGTTTTCGAAATTTCGAAATATTATTATTCGAACATTGTTTCGTATTTACTTGTGTATTTGGTATTCGATAATGCATGCGTTATGTTTTAGATTGAATTTTGTGCTCAAACTACTTTTTTCGAAGATATCTTATTAGTGGAATGTGATGTGTGAAACTGTTGCATGTAATGTATGCAGGCTGACTGCAAAGTTGCTGCCCATCATTTTATGTTAGGTGAACTACCGCAGAAAATGATGGTGTAGCAAGTTACAATGAACTTACGTTTAAAAAATATCCTCGGCATCCCCCTAATTTAGACCTTGACAGAACGATCATTTTCAATTCAATATTGATGCAAAATAACCGTATGGACCCGTTCTGGCAAGGTCTAAAAACGCCCAAAAAAATTCAGTGAGTTTTAAAAATGAACCCGCACTATGGATTATTGATAGGAAGGTAATATATTTTATGACTGATTCTATGGCAAGAGCTATTATGAAGTATATTCACCGCTTAATGAAACTTCCATTTTAACATTGTCTGCCTCTAATAAAAAAATTATTTTTATTTTACAAATCGCAAGTGCGTAACGGTTTCGCGTATGTCCAAAAAATACGGCATTGGGAAATGCTTAAGTGTCGCATACTTAAATGAAAAACAAACAATTTAATAAAAGGGAAATAAATGTTTTTTTCGAAACTGAAAAGTTTTTGAAAAACATTCCAAAAATGCAAAATCTGTGAATTCTCAACATTTCAAGCGAAAAAAAACAACACAGTCATATTGCTTATAATATAGCTAGATATTTTCCTATATTCAAATTTGATATCCTCTTTATTTCGAGCTAAAAATCAATAACGGGGAAATAACCTTAAAGGAAATTGAGAGTGTGTCATATCGTTTAAGGGTGCACCCTTAAAAAATTTCAAGGAATTTTAAATTCTCAAAATTCAATGTAAAACGATTTTATATTTTTCATGCAAAATCAGGCCCTTCTAAATGAAGGCGAAATATATTCGCAGATACTTGAAGAAGGGCCTTTCCAGCTGACCACTTATCACACGAATCTTCCATACGTTGACAAACTCATTAGTTTACAGCTATTTTCGCCAAATGAGTTCCCAATAATAAGGAAAAAAATATTGAACTCTGATAATCCATCGCAAATTCTGTTCACACTGTTCGAAAATATCCCGTACGATGAAGAATCGCTGCTAAAATTTATTAATAATCCAAGTTTTTCACTTGTTAATGTCTATCTTTCAGCGTATTACATACATTTAGCGTTCATCACGTGGATTGCATCAAGAAAGCAAGATGAGGTACCTCCAAAATCACTCGTTTCTGCTGTGACTTTTATATCTGATTCGAGTATTTTCGGAGAAGCGAAAGACGTACTTAGAATATCGCATTCAATCTTCTATTTCATATATCACGAATTTTTCTCAACAAAGAAAGAATTAATTTTCGACTATACAACATTTTTAGTGATATTTTTGTCCCAAAATCGCGAATCATCGTTTGATTTCTACAACCTGTTATTGCTCGCTATTCCTGCAGCTTCAGAAAGAAGTATTTCATCTCACATCGAAGATAAATTTCATGACTATTTATTACTTTGTACGTCACTTGCTTTACCATCGTCAATCGCTTCAGGATTCATACAGTCAATTGTTTATCACATTTCTGCCCTTGATTACAACTCACTCGTCTTATTTCAAAAATTATATCCGTTTTTAGAAGAGGAAGAAAATGCATCTCATTTTTTCGAGTTGATTACGATGTCTATTGTCAATGCTGTCGGTGCACTGCCACAAATTTCCCTGCCTGAACCTGTCGAACCAATTATTTTAGAAAATACACAAGGAGAAAATTCGTTATTACAATTCTTAAACTACGATTCGTTCCCAAAGGGACTGAATATCGAAGAAGTTCGCGAATTATCTGACTCTATCACAATTCAAGATATTGTTGGAGCTGAATTTTTACAGAAAATCGACGTTATTGTATTCATAATGCAAAGAGATGAGAAAACTATATCCGATTTCGTAAGCAATTTTATATCTTGCGTTCAACTTCAAATCTCAAATTCTTACATTCTTCAATTACTTGGAATAGTCATGTACATGGCTACTTCCATACCGCAATTATTCAAAGTTCGCGCGTTTAATCAAATATTGATGCATAAATTATTGTTTAATCCAGGAATTACAATTTATAACAATCCTCAGAACTTTTCTCACTTAAGTATGCTAAGAAACTTCGCATTAAAGATATTCGTTAACCGTCCAGATGTTTTGGATTACTTTATATCCGAAAATAGAATTTATCCACTTTTATTCGCTGAAATCATGTACAGATTCATAACTATTGGAGCCAATCTCATTCCACCTTACATTTTTACAAATTCTTTAATCAAAGCTTCGTTATTTTTCAGATCATTTGACAATGATAACGCCAGAACCGCTTTACTTGCAATTTTCTTCGCTATGCACGCATCTTTTCAGCAAAGGAACATTCTTGTCGAGACATTCTCGAATAGATTTTTCAGCCAAGAAATATTAGTTTTTCTTTACGAACCAAACATAAGAAGTTTCGTTTTGTCTAACATCAGAAACTTTTTGGTCAATGGTAAAGAAACAGACATCAATCTTTTACATTATTTGATGAATATTATCGACATTACATGTCCAATGTTCCCTGAAACCAAGAGTGTAGAACTCGTTTTAGATATGTTGCGCACAATTTCTGATGTAATGATTCACAAATGGAAAGTTGCAAAAATATTCGAAAATCTTTTGTTCACTTTGATGAAATGCGGCGGAAAACTTAACCAAGGCAAAGAAAATGAAGAATTTTTAGATAATTTCATTGGTTATTTATCTCAAATCACCACTGTTCACACTTTAAGCGGCCCTGAATTAAACGCTTTGGAAACAATTGTTAGAAACATATTAGGAAAAGAACCGCCAATTAAAATCTTTTTGAAACTTGTTCAAGTTGCAGCTTCATCAGCTTTAGCATCACAATCCACATCAGTCATCATCAAACAGCCAAAAGTTTTACACATTATTCTCGATTTATTCAAAGAATCTCCACACTTTGGTGAAGTTGTTCGATTTTTAGGTGGTTTGTGTCAGTACTCATATAAGAACTGTTTGGCACTTCACAACGGTGAAATCGATCTCAAACTCATCTCTATTCTCAAAGCCGGACAAGGATCAGCAATGTCTGCTGATATTTTTTCTGCTTTGAACAGAATATCAATTGTTATTTCTTCAGTATCAGTTATGCAACGCTATATTTCACTCATTTGTCCACAAAATGGTGTTATTTCGCAGCTGAATATTGATGCATTGTGTGCGATCACAGCAAACATGTCATTAGCGAGAAGAATTCCACTCGTTTCAATGCCTTTCTCCAATGAATCAACAGTTACAATAAAAGACGTTCCAACAAATCAAATAGAAAAATCCTGGGCATTAACAATCTGGACATGGTATGAACCAGATTCAGCACAATACAAACCAAGAATTATATTATTACAAGAGAACGAAGATAAATTAATTTCAATCTCGATTTCTTCATCATCTTTAGTTGTTAACCATTTAAGTGATGAATTTGATACTGCAGCAACAATTGATATTCAAATTCAGGCAAGAACATGGGTCTTGCTTTCTATCGAATACTGTTATGATGAAAATAAGGATCAATATGTCATGGTTGCAAGTTGTAATTGTCATGATCCAAGAAAGATCAATCTTCCAATATATGAATGGAAGAAGAAGACCGTCGATATTGTTATTGGCGGACTGCCAAAAGATTCAATCACAACAAACTTTGCATCAAGATTCAGTGGCTTTTCTTTCATGAAATCACTTACAGAAGAACAATTAATTGCAATATATGAAGCAGGTCCAAGATCTGATCCACCACTTTTCGAGCACACAATTTTATGTGCGAGAACAACAATTCAACAAAATGAACTTGCTTTCGTTGAAAGTGAAAAGAACTTTGGTGTTTCAATGCAATATTCCTACAAAGATAAAGAAACAATGGTTTCTTTCTCAGAGATTCTCGGACAGATGTGCAAAGTCGAATTCTTACTTCCTCTCTTTGCACAACTTGATTGTAAATTAGCTATTCCAGATGTTTCTTATCCAGCTCTGATTATTGATGTATTTTCTAGCACTCTAAGCATGTCATCAGAGGCGCAAATCTTGTTTGCTGAATCATTCGGATTCCATGTTATTTCTCACTTGCTTTTGACATGCGATGGAAAGCACATCAATTATGAATTATATCTTCACTTCACAGCTGTTCTCGAAGCTATGCAAGAAGAAGATTTGATCACTGAATTACTTGATGCGATTTTGTTGAATCTCTCTGTTTGGAGCAGAGCAGATGGAATCAGTCACACAAGAATCATCAAGCATTGGGTAAGAGCTCTCTATACGTCATATTCAAACCACTTCCATCAACTGAGGCCAATCAAAACATTGTTGACAATCATGAAATTATATTATGGTCCATCTTCAAACAAGATCTCTTTGGCTTCAAATGTGAATACTGCTGATTGTCTCAGAGCCATCAAATCTATCATCACACAAATGGCAATGGAATTCGGTGTTGACGATAAAGAATTCTTGTTCATGATTGGTATTGCTGTTACTCCAAACAGCCCGACAAAAGAATACTTAACAATCCTTGGTGAATTATTGCAATTCAAGCCATGTCCACTCAAAGATGTTACATTTAACGCTTTGAGTTTATTAATGCTCACGTTTTCATTCAAAGATGAAACTATCATCACAATGGTTTTTGAGATTTTATATATTGCAAATCAAAACAATCTGTTTACAAATACAAGCATTACTGATCATATCGGTATCATCCTCAATCAGATGACACATGATTTCTGCAGAGAATCGGTTTTCAACTCTCTCTGCGAAATGATGTTGCAAGGTTTTTACGAGTTGTTGCCTATTCTTTGTTGGATGGCAATAAATCTCGGACCTTCAACAATTTCTACGTTAGCTGCCAAATTGCAGCCAAATCCAGAATATTGCAAAGATCCAAATTGGTTCTTCTGGCCAATGATTATGATTGTTCAAGCACCAGAATCTGTTCATTATTTGTTATTCAACTTTTTGATCTTCTCACACATCGAAAATATCGCAGAAACAATCGAAGACTTGTACGAATCGATTGATGCTGTTGCTGATGCGCTTAACATTTCAGCAGCATCAGATTTGAAATGCAAATTACTTCACACAATCGCGGACTATTTGTTAAATAATGTCTGTGGAAAGAACTTAATTGTTTCTTTCTTCAGATTATGCGATAAGTTCATTTTCTATGATAACCACAACAGAGCACTCCAGACATTAACGCAGTTCTCTCCATACGAAAACAACACTGCGAAGAGAAGGAGATCAATGACAACGAAACAAATCACAAAGTCATTTAATGTAGTCAATTTCAGGCAAACTTTCGGTAAAACAATGTGGATGACACCATCAGAAGTTAACAACGCAATAAGAAACACAACAAGAAAGCCAAGTGAAGAGAAAGTTCACGTTTTCAGTTTGAGAATATCGAGTGATGGTGGATGGATTGACTCCGATCTTGCTGAAAAATGTTTGGCTCTTTTCCAGAGATGGAATGCACCAGAATTCTTATCATTTGATCTTGCTCTATGTGTTTTCTTAACTCCATTCTATTACGAAGTTGTCAAGACACACATTAATCGCATCAATTTAACGCAACAGGCTTTCTCTAATAATATTCCATTGTTGGCTTTGCTGAATCAGAAATGCCTTGAAAATTCACATCCAGTTTTGTTCAAATTGCCTGGCAACTCAATGATTCATGCATCGAAAGCCTTAGAAGAATTCGTTCGCACATCAGAATTAGAACCAGTTAAATCATCATTGATATTACTCAAAACGCTTCAAAATCATAATTTGGTCATTCAGCAAAAGTCGAACAAAGTTTTATCTCTTCTTGATACAAATTCAGTTTCAGGAGCCGCAAACCAGGAGAGAAACTATCTATTCAAGCTCCAGAAGACACGAAGAGACAGTGAAAAGCAATGGATGCGTTTGTGGCGTTGTATGACAATTGATGGAGCTCCGTGGGCAATTGCAAACGAAGGTAAAATTCTTGAGAAAATTGCACTCAAGCGTGACAACAGTTTGTGCTCTTTCGGATGTCCATCAAGACTCAAAAGAGACTGGCCAAAGAACAAGAACGATGACATCGCGATCTATGGCTTCAAGACTGAAGGAAAGAACGAATTTATGTGCGAGTTAGTCAATCCGTTCTCTGTTTCTAAAGCCATTTTAACATTCTCTGCTGTGACATTGTATATCCGCAAAGCAAACGGTTCTGTTAGAGAATGGCCGATTGATTCAATCAAATACGTAATTTCACACAAGCAAATCCGTAGAAAGAAAGCTTTGGAGTTCTTCTTCAAAGATAAGAAGACGAAACTTTTCAATCTTGATGATGATAACTACGAAGCAATTTATTCAATCATAAAGTCGAACAAAATGATCGCCACAACAATGAATGTCCAAATATTCACAAGGCTCTGGCAGCAGAGACAAATATCAACATTTGACTATCTCATGCATTTAAATCGTTTGAGTGGAAGAACATTCAATGATATTGAGCACTATCCTATAATGCCTTGGCTTTTAACAAACTTCGAAGCTGATGAAATTGAGCTCGAGAATGGAAAATACATCAGAAATCTTAGAAAGCCAGTTTCTCAGCTTGGCGAAGACAGATTGATGAAATTAATGGAGAAATTCACTGAAGAAGGACCAGACAACTTTGCTCTTCCTGGTTCGCAACTCAGACCGAAAGATATTTCCGATTGTCTTTCAAGACTTCCTCCTTTCAATTGTAAGAATCCATCAAAGTCATATCAGGATATATACAATCGATCAACTGAAGATGTTGAATGTTTCTCTGAGCTCCCCGCCGAGTTCTATTTCCTTCCGGAAGCATTTGTCCAGAACGAGGATCCATCGAAGAATCTTCAATTCCCGAAGTGGTGCAACAACAATGCATACGAGTTTGTGTACCTCAGCAGAAAGGCATTGGAGTCTGATACTGTCTCTAAAACTATTCCAAGATGGATCGACATGATTTGGGGAACATGTCAACAAGGAGCTGCAGCAATATCTGCATTCAACATGTTCAACCCCGAGATATACACAGAAGCATCAGAGAAAAAAGATGGATACTCTCCAAACAAACTTTTCGGTGACTCTCATCCTGTCAGAGATGTCCCTCAGAAGAAAGTATTTCCTGTCAAGAACCAAATTTTAATGCAGATTATCTCAGAAGCAATCGTTTTTGTTGGCCTCAGGAAATCAAAGTCTTCATCGAATGCTTATCACTTGTTGACACTAGATCTCACAGGTCAAATCACAGATTCAATGGTTGACTTCCTTCAACTTGCAAAGCATTGCAACAAAGAAGCAAACTCAACAACAATCATTCCGAAGTCGAAGTCAAAGAAGATTACTTTCTCAAATCTCGCACAAAGTAATTTGAACCACAAGAATGATTCTGCAAATCAATTCATTAAGTTTAAGATTACACCTGAATACTCTACAAACTCACTCTCGAACTCTGCTCTTCAGGATGGAGGAATGATATCGAGTTACTCATTCGACAGGCTCAGCGACATGGACAGGTCAACAAGCTTCGGAATGCTGACTTCACAGTCAAATGCAAACATGCAATTCAGGAGACTCTCATTCTCGCCAACAAGCGGAACCATGACATGTCCAAGTGCTCCTTACTTCATGATTCCTGACTTCAACAGAGTGCTTCCATCACCGAAGAAGAGAGAAGGAAAGTTCTTAGAGCTCAACGAGTGCCAAACGATCGCTTTAGTCAGTGCCGGAAATGTCAATTTGATCAGCAACAGAAAGATTCAGACTATGAAAACAAACATCAGCGACGTCACTTATATCGCTGCAAACAAGAATTGGTTCGTCACAGCAAACAGAGGAAGTGTTCTCACTTTCTACAAACAGGATAATCAACAGTCTGTTGACATGAAGTTCATGTTCAGCATTCCTCTATACAGAGATTCAATACAATGTGTTTCAATTTCGAAATCATTCGGACTCGCTGCTGCAGGAACGAGAGATGGCTTCTTATTCTTCATTTCTCTCTCGCGTGGAACAATATTCGCAACTGTTGACCTTGGAGATATATCAAGGCCAATGAAGATGCTCGTCACGCACCAGTGGGGATTCGTCTTGGTTTACATGACTGAGCTCACGAGAGGTCAACTGAACCACGTCATTGCGATATATTCTCCAAACGGAAACTTGATCAGGAAGAGACCAATCGCATCTGCGATCTCTTCTTGGTCCTGTTACAAGACGCCAAGTGGCTTCGATTATGTTGTCGCAGCAGACGACAAAGGAAGAATTTACAAGTTCGAAGCGTTCTATTTGAACATTGATGAGCATATTTACAGATGCTCGTGCGAAGTTCCTTTCGTACAATATCTTCCAGAGCAAGGAGGAATCCTTGCTGTCACAACTGATGGAAGAATTATATTTGCGCCATGTTTTAAATAATATAAAATTTTTTGTCTTATTTTTGTTATATTGATATCAATTTTTGGAACTTTTTAAGATCAGCATATATATTGTAGCTATCTAATTAGCAGCATAATGTGTATTTAAAAGTGAATTCGTTTTAAAAATGCCATTCAAAATTAGTCAAAGATATAATACTCTATTGGAATTTACCATATTAGACAACTAAAGCAATTTACGTTTTATATTTATTTGTTAATTAATATCATCAAAAATGATCAATTTCTGGCACAGTTTCTGCAAATATTTGTTGTTCTGGAGAATTTGTGCTTGAAATTGATCATTTTTGATGGTATTTAGTTTTTTTTATAAATTGACGACTCTAGGCAATAGCAAGCACGGACATTACATCTGCAGCTCACAGATATTTGACGTATACCATCCATAATGAAATGTAACGTTTATTTTTTTCAAGATCGAATATCATTGAAAATGGCGTGTTCCTTGCTCATTTCCTCCCACATATATATGTGTTGGATGAAATGAGTAAGAAACACGCCATTTTCAATGATATTCGATCTTTTGGATCATAATCTCGGTTTCATAAGCTACTTTATAGCGTTTTGTTGATTAGAACATGAATGAGTGATCAATATAGATACTGTAAGCTTTCAAATCGCTCAAAAAATACAGAAATGCGCAATTATGCTTTATTTTAACAGAAACATCTATATTTCGATTCAATTTATCCATTTATACATATAATTGGACAAGTGGGATTGAAGAATAGTTATCTATAGTCATTTTTAGTGTTAGATATTTATCTTTGGACATTTTCAAGTATGTAAAGTGCATTAAACAGTGTACTCTTCACACAATATACAAATATATATCATATTCATACTTATACAATATCATAAAGCTATTAAAATGCTCAGATTTGCGTCATCGTGTAAAGTTTACCGATAATATATAGTTTTTCCACAATATCATCATCCTCCATTCACTGTATAGTGATGTGGATGAGGATGAATAGAGTTTTGATAATATCTGCATCGCGAGGATTTAGAACAACTGAAAATATGAGTTTTCTATAAAGAATGTATAGTGCATATGGTTTATGTATCTTAGGAAGTGTGTTTATTGAAAGATTTGTCATTATATTAAATTAATATATTCAACATTTTAATAAAATAGCTTTAAACTCTTCTACAAGGTATTGCATGCTCATTAGTGTATGATTCAGTGCTTTAGAGTGCTCAAAGATCACACTTTTCAACTTTTTTTGAGAGAATAGCACTTGCTGTACCGCTCCACTACCTAAAAATGGACGATAGGGCAAAATCTTTAACAGCTGTGTTTTTTCAAGAAAAAGTAGAAAAATATTATTAGGTGAAACTGAACTATCTATAATTAATAAAAAATTAATACCTTTTTATGTCCGTTAATTTCGGAAAAAAAATGTAAAATTTCGTCATTTTTTTCGATTCCATAGCTTTCTAAATAGTCGATCCACGAAATTCGTATCGATAGATAGATATATACCGGTTCTTGCTGTGTATGCAAGAAGATCCAGAACCTCTCCTAAATGTCTAAAAAGTGCTCCAAAAGTGACCATTTTGTGCTCCCTCAAAATCGACAACAATCAGTAAAATGCTCAAAATCGAAAATTAACTATAAATTTACTATTTTTACATATAAGATATCCTAAAAATATGAAAATATCGACAGCAAAATATAAAATGAAATTGAGAATTTATGTTATTGAGTGTCTAAATATTTGATGAATATCATTTCAATTTTTGAATGGGGATATTTTCCTATATAAGAATTTGTCATAAAAATATATTGTGCAAAAACGTTTATTAAGTCTAACTTTTAAAAGAAATTTTTGTAAAGATAAATGTTCTCATTTGATTTTTGATTGATTTTTGAAGAGTATGATACGGTTATAAAGTCAACACAAAAGCACTTTTCAATCTTCTCAAAATCAACTTTTACTAATTATTTCATTTTCCTTTATCATATCTATTCGAATTTTGTTCTCAATTCGCTTATTACAAAATAAACGAGATAATTTAATATATCAACAACAATAGAAGAGTCTAAATTTCATAAAAAATAATCACAAGAAAAAGCATAAATTGCTATCGTTAGGTCCTGACTTTCACTTCATTTACGCGGTTTTCCGGTATTTGCAGACGATAAATAGTCTAAATCTGAACTTTTTTATAATTTGAAAAGAAGCGGTTTGATAAATTTATTTAAAATGCAAGATTCTTCTTTCCAAATACCCGTTAAAGACTTTAAACCGTTCCGAATCTTCGATGAAATGATGCAGAAGCCTTCGGATCCGGAGATTATCAAATTATTTGATGATTTAGTGCCGGAATTGGATTTACCTGAGGAAGCTATTCCGAAAATGCAGGAATGGGACTGCAGGAAGAAATGGGGATTCTACATGGGCCAGATGATGCATGCAAGTCAGTTGCCATCGCCTGATTGTTTCTTGAATTATCTCAAAGTTAACCCTTGCAACGAAGGATTTAAGCAATTGCACACGAATCTAAGTAAAGAAATGAGCAGCTGGTCTGATGGTTTCCTCAAAATCAAGGGACACCTCTTCTTAATCGATCATTTTAGATTATACTATCAAACAATCCAGCAATCGAAGAAATTATCACCCGAAAAGACAGAAGAATTTAATGACATCCTTTCCTGCTTCAAGGATATCGCAAACACTGATAATGGTTCGAAAGCACTCGTTAAACAGACAGAACTCGCTAATTTGTTAGTTCAGTGCATTCTCCCGAATGATCCGAGAGCATTCGGCCTTATTGTCAGCATTTTAACTCCTTTCGTTCTTGAGCACCACAAGATTACAGATCTCGATGCCCAAATCAATCTTTTGGAGAGGAATGGAAAGAAAGGTTTCCATATCTTCACACAGATGATTCAGGAGAACGAAAATGAAGTCAAAGGAGATTCCTCCAATATTCGTCCAATCGTCGTCTTCTTGAACGCCATGCTCATTGCACACTCAAAGAAGATGTCGCGATATGTCACATTCCTCTTCACGCTTGAGGAAGCTGGAATTCTCAAAGCTCTCCAAGAAGCGAAGCTCAAGAAGGACTCCAAAGTCGAAATGGGTGTCAGCGCACTGTTGACACGCTGCGATGACATTTTGAAGCCACTCCACGAGCAATATCCAAGCAAACCACTCAATGTTTTCCATTCCAAGGAAATTTACAAAGTTATTGACTCTTTCATCCCGAAGGAGTTTACTGGCATCATGCAGTTACTCACCGATATCCTTGTGAACCACAACGCTCACACAAAGCGTGTTGTTCATTATCTCTTGAACTTCCTCCAATTCTACAGGCATTTCATCATCCACAACACAACATTCACACTCGAAGATATCTCTTACCAAGTCTCGAGGCTTGACAAACTTTACGATGCTGGAATGCAAGCAGCGGGATATACTCAATCCAACACAATGCAGATGCTCTACAATGTGTCTTACTTCATCGATACCTTGTCTCTTAAGACACTTCCGCTTCCAAAACTCGAATCTGTTCAACTTTCTCAGTCCGATGAACTGGCTGCGAAGATCGGAGTCCTCACAGAGCAATCCAACGGCCTCAAGAAACACATCAACTTCCTTACAGCTGCAAAGAACGACTTAACGAAGGAACTCGAAACTGAGAAATCGAAGACGAAAGAGCTCCAGGACATCATCGAGAAGAACAACGAGGAGATAAATAAACTCAAGGATGAAATTAAAGCTAGCACCGACGCATTAACGAACTTAAAATCAGTTGACGACTCAAAGAAGGTCAAGAACCTCGAAGACCAGCTCTCTATGATGAGAGAGGAGTCAACCAAGCAGATCGCTGACCTGCAGAGACAACTCGAAGAAACAAGATCTCAACCAAAAACAGCACTGCCAGGTCCGCCACCAGTAGGAGTCCCACCCCCACCACCCGTCGCTCCTCCCCCACCTCCAGGAGGCTTTGCTGCACCACCACCGCCCCCACCGCCACCTGGAGGCGTCGCAGCTCCTCCTCCGCCACCTCCAGGAGGCTTTGCTGCACCGCCACCGCCCCCTCCACCTCCAGCACCCGGACTGCTTCCGCCACCACCGCCGCCTTCAGGCGCTCCAGGAATGCCACCACCGCCCCCTTCACCTCCAGGAGCACCCGGACTGCCACCTCCGCCACCACCTCCAGGCGGCTTACCACCTCCTCCACCCGGAATGCCGCGTCCACCAGGCGCTCCTGCCGCTCCAGCACGTCCTAAGAAGGCGAACAACCCGCCGCCGAAGAAGATGAAGACTCTCTTCTGGACGAAGATCCCAGACCAGCAGCTGAACCCGACAATCTGGGTAAATATCGACGACACTAAAGTACAGTTCCAGACCGACGACTTCCTCGATCAATTTGCAGCTCCTGTCGTCGAAAAAGCACCGAAAGAGGGCGACAAAGGCAAAGGAGCAGCGCCAAAGCAGGTCGAGTTAATAGACTCGAACAAGGCGCGTTCGGTCGCCATCATTCTCTCCCGTTACAAGATGTCTTACGAGGACATCGTCAAACACATCAAGCAAGTCGATATCGACGAATTTACAGAAGATCAAATCATTGCTATGAATTCTAACCTTCCATTACCGGAAGAAGTCACAGAAGTGAGGAACTACAAGGGAGATCCACAGCTTCTCGGCAAATGCGAGCAATTCTTCATCGAACTCATCAAGATCTTCAATCCAGGCATCCACTTCGACTTGATGCTCCTCATGAAGACGTACAGCTTGCAGATGGACTCCATCATGCCTCCTCTCGCATCTCTCAACAACGCGTTCCAGATTTTAGAAAAATCTACGAAACTCAGAAACATCTTCTCAGTCATTCTTAAGCTCGGTAACTACATGAACGGCGGTTCTTCCCGCGGTGGTATCAGCGGTTTCAAGATCGATACACTCGATAAAGTCAGAGAAATCAAATCTACGAAATCTTCTTCATTTACACTTCTTCACTTCATCGTACAGACAATGCAGGAGCATTACCCGAAGGAATGGGACCTCACTGAGGAACAAGCAGCCTTCGAAGCCTCAACTAAAGCAGATCTCGACTCAATCTCAAAGAATATCCAAACATTACAGCTCAGCCTCACGAAGTGCACAAACTACATGGATGAGGCAGAGAAATTAGTCGTCGACGGCGATCTCTTCCACCCAAGATTCGCTGAATTCTCCGTCGGCAAAGAAAAAGAGCTCGAGAAGGTCAGAACAGAGTGCGACAACACATCCAAGAGAGCCAACGACGTTATCACGTTATACGGTGAATCTCCACAAAAGATGAAATTATTAGACTTCTTGACGACTTTCTTCACATTCACAACCGAGTACATGAAGGCCGCCGAGGGCATCGAGAAGCAGAAGCAGAAGGAGGCCGCAGAGAAGGAGAAGAAGGCGAAGAGAAGAGACAAGAAGACGGGCTCAGTCCTCAAGAAAGGTCACCTCGATCAGGTTATGTCCGCTCTCGAAGATGGTTCTTCGCTCTCACAGGTGAAGGCACCGAAAAAGTTCGGAAAAGTTTTTCCAGCACAGCCACTGAAACCAGCTGTTGCACCAGTCAGCGAGCTCCAGGCTGCTTTCTTGAAAGTCAGAGCGAAGAAGTAATATGTCAATTGACTAAATCTGTATATTTTATTAAAGCATTATTCATTTTTTTCAATTTCAAACTTCTTTTTTCATCTTGATATAGTCGAATTCTGACTTCGATTCGATGATTTCTTGATATTTTTTAGTCGAAATCATTATGTTTGCGATTAAAATCTAAAATTTGATTACAAAATATACAATTATTTACTTTTTAAATCGAATATTTAGAATCTACACACAAAATGAATGCTATTCCATTAATTATTTTTGCTGATTTATTTTAAATTACTAAATTTTGAGAAATTCTAGAAAGAAAATAACTTTTCTCTATATATAATCCTAGAGAGTCTAGGACAAAAGTGAACACCAAAAAGTGACACGGAAACCTTAAAGCCACTTTTATAAATAAATTATCACTTTTTGCGCGGGCAAATTGTCACCTTTATAAAAAGTGTCATAAATATCTTTGTTGTCTAACCAATACATCCAGGTTAGTGTTGTTGACGAGCCACAACTCTATC
>JALKBU010000781.1:0-24897 GCA_023091735.1 Trichomonas tenax | reverse complement strand
CTTCAGCTTTCAATCTTGCTTCTTCTTCAGCTTTCAATCTGGCTTCTTCTTCAGCTTTCAATCTTGCTTCTTCTTCAGCTTTCAATCTGGCTTCTTCTTCAGCTTTCAATCTTGCTTCTTCTTCAGCTTTCAATCTGGCTTCTTCTTCAGCTTTCAATCTTGCTTCTTCTTCAGCCTTAAGTCTGGCTTCTTCCTCAGCTTTCAATCTTGCTTCTTCTTCAGCTTTCAATCTTGCTTCTTCTTCAGCTTTCAATCTGGCTTCTTCTTCAGCTTTCAATCTGGCTTCTTCGCCAGCAATAAAATGATTATGAATTCGCTTTGCTTCTCTCTCTTGTGCCTCTTTTGATACAGGTGGAACTTTTGGTTTTGAAGGCGACATCTTGTTTCCTTTTGAGCGGCTGCTGAAAGTGAATATCAGCAGGACCCAGTCCATCACATCGGCTGGACCGCCACACATGAAAAAAGTACGTGGATCGCCTTCACTTACAGCAAGTGTCATCGTGTTTATGATGTTTTCAAGTCTTCCGAAAAGCGAGTTTGTCAAATTGGGATGGCAAGCTATTTCTCCGTGGATTCTATAGTTGTTAACGACTGTTTGCGTATTTCCATTGATTGTTCGTAATTCCAAAAAATAATCAAAACCTTTCTTCTTAATTTCACCAATAGCACGTTCAGGAGTGTATGATTCTGGGAGAGCAATAACACATTCCTTGCTTCTCAAGAAATTATCGATATGCAAATTTGTTATAAGATGATCTGTCTTCATTAAAATATCAAAGAAAGCCACTAAGAAATTTGCACTGTCTTCTGCCGATGAGAATGATAATTTTTGAATTATTGACGGATTATTATTTAATATTAAATCAACATCTTTAGGAAATGAGTCATTCGGCGCTGGTGTGTAATCTGGCAAAAATAGCATAAAATGTGTCTGTCTTTTAGGCTTGAAATCGAATGCTAAAAATGGGCCGATTTGAACTGCTGCGTAAACATCCTTAGGAATGTCACCGTGGACTTCAGCGACGACATTGTACCAAATATTTCTCACGTCTATGCTTTGAAACTCTTTTGGAAGTTTGATGCCACGCAACATAAATTTTTTTGAAAAAAATGAATGAAAATTGGAGATTTAGATTCGATTCGGCGTAAAACATCCAAATAACAACAAAAAATAGCGACCTTTTAGTTTCAATTGTTTCACATTTCGCATTCTTCTTGTCAAACACACCTTCACAGTTCAGGCTTTCTATTCTATAAACGATTCTTGAACAAACTTTCATATTATAGCTCCAACTTTTAATCAAGTTGGCTTCGTCAATTCTCATCATCACCAGCATTTAATCATTGATCTTCTTATTTTATATTTCAAATAAAGGCCCACTGTATCACAATTCAATTAAGATCTCTAAAATTTCATTAAATGAACTATAATTCTTCTTATAATATAAATAGTTATATTTTGAAATATAGTTTATCGATATTCTATAGCTCAATTATTAAAAATATTTTGAACTTTGATTCAATTTTGATATATGATGTTCTTATTCATCGTTAATTATATACATAGCGTCAATAAAGGCTAACATCTTATTTATAACGATCATATCAATTTAGATAACGAAAGTGAAGACAAACATTCATTTTTAAAATCTCCAGCAATATTTTTTTATTACTTTATGAGGAATTCTTCCAATCTATTTCATGAAGGAAAAATGAATATTCATAAATTAACTCTATTTATAACATAACAAAACAAATAAACAAAAAAAATTAACAAAAAGATTCTTCAAACAACAAGATCGATGTTAACATGGGAGATAGACTTATCATTAAATTTGGCTTCATCAATGACCCTCTGCCATGTAGATTTGCATACGCCAAGTTGCGCTTTTCTTCGTGTGTTCATAATCTTTTGAGCTTCAACTGATTTCTTATAATTCGTTGCATCATATGATTCTAATAAAGCGAGAGACGTTCTTGATTTCTTCCTTGCTTCAAGGTTCCAATGATTCGCTGATAAATCAAGCAATGCAGTAACTAAATTGAAAATTATACCATTAGAGTGGTCTCTAATGAGTTGGTAGTATCCTTTGTTCGATATAATAGACATTGCTTTATCAGATACTTGATAACTTTGATCATTCAATAAATTACAAATAAATCGGAAATACATTTGGAAATGAAGCAATTGACTCGCTTGACTATACTTAACGAAGATTGTATCTAACTCATCTATGAATGAAAGTTGTTTGTAAACACTAGAAATAGGCCAATGTGTCATTAAAAAATTTGCAGCGATTGGGAAAAGCTCTGGTTGTTTGACGAGACACGTGTAGATCAATAATTGCAGTTGCCTAGCGAAATCGCAAAAATTTGGTAAAGTATGTAAAGGTAATAAAACTTTTGTAAACATATCAATCGAATCTTGTTTGAAAGGAACAGGAAGTCCATTAACGTAACTGGACATCCAGTCTAAAATGGCAGCAGCACAATAATTTGATGATAAAATTTCCATAACTTTCTTTCTTATCGGCGTTCTATATTGAGGGAATTTGTTGCTCAATGCTATCAACGTATTGCATACTTGCTGCCTCTCACGGCTATCAAACGAATAAAAATTACGAACGATATTTTGAACGAAGTTAGGAGGAAAGTCAGGCGAGCTGCCAATCTCAAGCATACCTTTCAGTGCTTCGTATACTATCGACAAGTGAGCCCATGCAGCATCTTGAACATCTGGTATCGATCCATCGTGTAAATCGATGATTTTAACGGGTGGGAACTCGCGAAATATGTTGCTTCCTATCATATTGTAGAACGCTTGGTACATTTCTTGAGATAACGCTCTCGCAATATGAGGTATTTGATAACTAGCAATTATGTGTTTGAGTAGAATGATTTTTGTCCCTTTCGCTTGCATGTCTTTGTTCGGGTTTGAAAAATCGCAGATCTTTGCGCATTCGTTGCATTTGGTCTTAAAAAACATTTTACAATCTTTTGGCGGGAGCTCTGGAAATGGCTTTGTCATGACTATTTCGATATCATTACACGAAAAATTTCTGTGAGATGTGTAGAAGACTTTTATATCTTGCATTTCCGGATCGCTAACAGGCTGAGACTTGGAATTAGAGATCGGATCCGTCAATGGTTTGAGCGATATCGGCGAAGATTGCTGTGACTTCGTCCGCCGTCGCGGTATTATCAGTTTTGGAGTACTAAGTTTTTGCTTCAACATGATTTTTGATTATAAAAAGTGATTTTTTTTGTTGAAATTTATATATAAAAACATCAAATAGATATATTTAAGTTGTAAACTTTTTTGTGAGAAAATTTTTTTACATTTTTATCATGTTGAAATATTATCAAACTATTGAATGCAAAGCTCACTTTTGAAAACTTTTGATTATTTATTCGCCAATGATTTCCTAGATCTACCGAAATTAATTTTTTATGATTCTGAAGAAAGAATTGAATACTTCTGTTAAAAAAGATATTTTACATGGCAAAAATGATTTTATTTTATTCATTTCACCACTTTCTATTAAATATTAAACTTATTCTTCTTCATCAATATGTTTACTTTAAACATTTATAGCTATAAATAATGAAATAATAATCTTAACACCATTCTTTTTATGCTTTTCATACAAATTGCATTTTCAATGCTATATTTTTATTAAGCAGATTATGACTATGCATAATATTTAAAAAATGAGGTTGAAAAATTATCAAAAGTTCCTTACATGTCAAATTAGTTGATTACATGACATTAATTTGATAGTGAGATTTTCATCTATTCACGTTTGTTTTCGTTTGAGATATGTCCATACACTGCAAATTTTTGGTTAATTAACATTTTTGATAGCGATAGAATTGAAAAAATATTATTCGCCATTGAGCACGCATCGTCTGTATGATAAACAAGCTTTGCATCCATTTATTAACCTATCATGATCGATTACCCAGATTTTGATCATGATTGCCGATCTCATTCAAATCGCAAAGCTAACGAGACTATAATATTGTATGAAATTAATATATTATTCCTGTGTTTTAACTTCCCACTCCACAAATTGCTCAAAATCGATATTTTAATTATTCAAATTCTGATCAAATGGATAAACTAATACAATTTCAAAAATGGCATCAACAACAACGGTTTAGATCAATTCTAATTGCAAATGATCTGGCAATGTGATAGCACGTTTTTATTTATCATTTAACGTCAAGACTTAAATTCCAACCATTTTAATTTCGGTTCCATTTAGAATGCTAGCTTGGGCTATAAATACTAGTGATTTCGATTCATAATAAGCTTTCCCGTCCATTCAAATTTCAACTCTATTTCTTCCTCAACAAATTCATAGCTATCTTTCTCTCCTGTATTCTCTCTTTTCCATCAATGAAGTATTTCATTGAAACGACATTTTGACTGTCTCTAAGTGCCTTCAAAGCAGCAAATCTGAAGAAAGATTGGATCTCACTTCAATTCATGCCATTGCATATCTTCACAAGTTCATCAATACTTACATCCTCAGCGAGTGGTATTCAACCTTTCAAATGTTGTAATAAACTTAGACTGTCTGTCAAATCTTCCTGGTCTAACAAGAGCTGAATCAACAAGATTTATTGCATTTGTTGTTGCAATGACAACAACTTTTGATTTTGATGTTACACCATCAATCTTATTAAGTAAAGCAGAAAGAACTCTTCCACCAACACTGCTTTCATCTGATCTTTTACCACCTAAAGCATCGATATCTTCAATGATAACAACGCTTGGGAAAAAGAATCTTATTGAATTATACAATGAAGAATGGAACATCAAAGGGTGAGGCCAGCTTCTTGACAATAAGAGATTTTCCATTTCCAGAAGGTCCGTGTAATAATACACCGTTATATTGAAGCATTTTATGGCGATTCTCATTGTTATAAAAAGTAACATCTAAAATCAATTTAACTTCCTTTTATTCATTTTCGTATCTACAAACAACAGGAACTTCAGATGATGAATGCCGAAGCATCATCGGCTTTTCTGAAGTCGCAATTGTTCGGAGAAGGTTGATAAACTGGAATTATCTTTTGCGATGAATTCTTTCTTTTTGTCAGTCAGATTCAACTGAGATAATGTTTCGAACCTTTCGTAATATGTGAGTGCACCAAACGATATTGATGTTTCAAAAGAAGATGGCATCTCTGGGAGAAAAGAATATGGTGATGTGCGTGATGTGGCAATAACAATAATAATAATATGTTTGTTGTGGCATGAGTTAATCTTTTCAAAGACAGTAGATGTTGCTTTTGGATGAGCGTTAAGAATATCAATATCATCTAAGACAATGATGCCATCTTCCAAGAAAGAAAAAACGTCCTTGAGATGATCATATTCATTGAATTCTAATTGTGATGAAAATAAAACTAAATCAAGTTGCCTAACTTAATGTGGATTTACCACATCCTGGGCCTCCAACAATTAAAGCAATCTTGCTGTGAATTGTAAATCTATATATGTATGTCTGAAAATGACACGTAAATTTGATATTCTGACATGTAAAATTTTGCTTTCCAAAAAAGACTTTCAAAAAGTTGAAAAATAAATTCTGTATCATGAGTAAAATCCATAAACAAAATAATTTTGCCGTTAACAGATTTTAACGACCAGTATAAAGTATTGAATTTAGTTTTTTAAAGATTTTATGATGAAATTTGGGATTTCCAAAGAAATCTGCAAAATTGCCACGCCCATCGTTCACCTTCAGACGACTCTGGCGGAGCTGAAGGAGGACAATCTCGAAGAATCAATCGAAATAATTTTAAATCTAAAATTATCGAAATCACAAACTGGATTAGTTTACATTTGTCAGGATATACTATATTCTGCCATCATGAACTTCACAGTTATAGAAATATATTCAAAATTTGTTGAACTCCTCTCGCAATCACTTCCAAATCTTTTGCCTTTAGTAATAGCAAAATTAATACTCCCTGCATCAGATACACGCACTAAATGTGTTCATTTGAGAATGCTTAAATACTTCTTTGACCATAATTTAATTTCGTTAGAAGATATTATTTCAGCAATAGCAAACTTTCCGATGCAATTGTCTAATCAGTACCTTCTGTTCTTCTTCACCTTTGGTAGATTTATTGAAAGAAACCATCTTGATGTCTTTCGCGAATTATGCATGAATGTCCGTAAACTACGAGGATTAGGACCAACATACTCTGATCTTGTTAAAGTAGAATTCAAAGATATCATATCTAGATCATCTGAAAGTGACATAAAATGGCAGGGAGTTGAAGAAAAGATTTTATATGGATACGGGAAAGAATCGTATCAATACGCAGCAAGGAATGATGACAGAACTAGAATTAGAAGTGCCTCAAAGAAGCAACTTGATGAGCTCGTTGAGTTCTCTCCGTTCGATCCAATACCATTCGACTCAAGAAAATGCACACTCGCTCAAATTGCTGCGAGATGCGGATCATTCAAAGCACTAAGTTGGATGATGACAATGAAGGCAGATTTTAGAAATCCTGATTCTAGCGGAACTTCGCCTGGTGCTTATGCGGCAGCCAGCGGATCTTTGACTGTTATCAAAGCATTTCATGACAGAATGATTGCTGTCACAGATTTCTTACCGATTGCAGCTAATCACAGATCAATTCAGGCATTCGAGTATATATTGGACTTGATTGAAGACAATGAGAAGAAACAGGATTTGTTGAATAAGAGTTTGCTTGTTTGCGCCTCCACAAATAATGTCAACATTTTACTAACTTGTATACAAAATGGGGCATCACCAAAAACTAAAAATTGTGACGGGCAAAGTCCAACACATCTTGCAGCCTTCAACGACAACTTATTTGTTGTGAAGATACTTTCCATGCTACCAAATTTTGATCCAAACGTTCAGGATGATGCTGGAAATACGCCTCTTCACCTCGCTGCTCAGCAGGGAAACATCGGAATTATCAATTTCCTCCTCAAACTTCCGAACTTGAACAAAAGCATCAAGAACAGATATGGGAAGATGGCAATAGATGCAACTCAAGAATAGTTTTCATTTGTTTTTTGTTGTATTCTTTTAAACTTTTTATTTGTATTGATGGTATAATGAAATCTAAACTTGAAATATACAATATATCAACCATAGATAATTTTGGTGATATTTTTTGCATGAATCTTTATTATTAGCTATGGATGAGCGAATTAGCAAAAATGGGCCAATTCGCTAAAATCGCAGACCCAATTCGAATTGTGTTGCCAATTTTTTAGGAATCATATTTATATCCTAAAATATCACCAGGTAGATATACCATTAGCATTTGTGATTATAATTACACATATATTAGCATCTGCTTTTGTAATCAATGTGACTATAACTCTTCCAATGATTGGCAAAAGTGGAAAAAAAGTGAACACGAGGAAGTTGTTGAATTTTATATCTTCTTTTCAAGAAGAGACCACATTTGGAGAAACATAGAATGAGTAGAGACGGATGAATACAATATTGCTATCCTATTTTAAAAGGAAGCAAGAAGACATTTTGGAATGAAAACTCAAAAGGTGTGAAAAAATGAATAATATTGATGTTGCTTCATTAATGTTCTCCATACTATCAAAGTATAGTGCACAAGGGTAAAAAGTATCTTTATATCAATGCTGGGCTGAAAAAAAGCTTTTAAAAATTATAAAATTTCCACCACTTTATGTCATGTAAATTTTTATGTGTCAAAATAATCTATCATTATCAATTTCTATCATAATTACCGAATTATCGGCCAAAATCGTTTGACTTGGCATCATCAACATAATTCACATATATGTGTAAGAAATAGCAAAAATGAAGTTATTGTCACTTTTATGATTTTAGATTTGAAATCATTTGGAATTTATTCAAAACAAAACCAGGTTCACCTCCTCCTTCAGCGATTGAATTACGCATCGTATTTTTTCACAGCACCGATAAGGATGATGTGAACTGATCATTATTTGATGTCTCTTAAAACAAAGTTCCTCGGCTACGACGTTAAGAACCCTCTGATGCCAGCTCCTGGCCCACCAGTCCGCGACGCTAAGGCCTGCATCGACTGCATCAAAGGCGGCTGCGGTGTCATGGTCACGAAGACTATCTCGACAAAGGCCGCGAAAGTTCCACAGCCAAACATGTTCGAGCACAAGGTACACAAGTACTTCTTGAATACAGAGCTTTGGACTGAGTTGGAGCCAGAACAGTGGATTAAATATGAGTATCCAAAGATCCGTGAGGCATGCAACAAGGCAAAGATGCCACTCGTCGTCTCCATGGGCTACACAGCTGAGGAAGTCGCCGAAATGGCACCAAAGGTTGCTCCATTTGCTGATGCGATCGAACTCTCAACACACTACATCTCTGACGATCCAAAGCCAATGCAGGACGCAATCAAGGCAGCTATCAACGGCACTGGTGGAAAGCCAGTCCTCGTTAAGCTTTCTCCATTCAGAGATGCTCACAAGGCCGCTTTGGCTGCTGAGCAGGCTGGCGCATCCGGCATCGTTGCTGTCAACTCATTCGGACCAACACTCGCTCTCGACATCGAACGCTTGGGACGCTCCGTTATGGGCTCTTCAACAAAGTATGGTTGGGTTTCTGGCCCAGCTCTTAAGCCACTCGCTATGCGTGTTGTCTATGATGTCTGCAAGACAGTCAAGATCCCAGTCATCGGCGTTGGCGGCTGCTCAACAGGTACAGACGCTATCGAGTTCTTGATGGCCGGCGCTTCTGGTGTTGGCATTTGCACATCTGCTATTGTCTCTGGCAGAGAAGCTTTCAGCCGTATCACAGGCGAAATGATCGACTGGATGACACAGCACAACATCAAGGATGTCAACCAGCTTATCGGCCTCGCCCACAAGCAGGCAGAGACAAAGCAGACAAAGCCACCGAAGGTCATCGAAGAGAACTGCGTTGGCTGCTCACAGTGCGAGATTTCTTGCTGCTATGACGCCATCAAGGTCGTTGATGCCGTTGCTCGTGTCTACCCAGATAAGTGCTTCAAGTGCGGTCTTTGCTACTCACGCTGCCCGAACAAGGCAATCACAATCGACGAATAAATTTATGAATAGATCACAATATACACTTTTTTTAATACCACCAAAAATGATCATTTTTAACGGTATTTATTAACAGATGATTTTAAATCGCAGATTGCTTTAGCTGTCGAATGTCATGGCGAATTCGTGTGCATAATCTATCTAGAATTCTTATATTCATTGAGGTAAACGGATGTTAAATATAGCTGAATGCGATTTCATTTAGAAATTACTTGGGGCAGAAGAGGTATGCTGTAGATTTGAAGCGAAATAAAAGTTAATCTTTTATAAATTGAGGTTACACTCGGGGAAAACTATGTATAAACATCACAAACTTGATTCTGTTTCTTGCAATCTTCAGATGTTTGCTTTTTAAATGAATTCTTCATTGAAATCGTGAAATTATTTTTAAGAGTCTGCTTTGGCCAAACTTCCTGTATCGTCCTTCACTTTTTTGGTGTATTTTTCGCTTTATTTAAGTACAAGAAAATGTTAAAAATTCACTAAAAAACCACTTTCTTGATTTTGTTTCCCCTCATACTAAGGATTAATTGCTTGAAGTATCACGGCTTAATTTTAACTTTTTAACAATATCATTAATATCTCCTAAGAAAATGGCGTAATCATTTAACATTTTAATGGATATTTGAATGCTTATATGCTAAAGAATACGTTGGTAATGGTAAGGTAGCAAAATAAACAAGTGGACCCTAAAATTTCATTGCATAGATCTTAAAGTTACCATTTGCTAATATTATCATGAACCAATATTAATAATAGATGGATTCAACTAACATACAATCATATTCTTGATGTAGAAGCCGAGATTCAAAAAGAAGGGTTTTGAATTGCAATTCGATAATTTGCTTTCATGTTTAATATTCATATTACAGTGCATTGTTGTGAAATTTAAATTCATATTACAATTAGAAGGTGTGGTACTCTGAATTTGAAATATTTTTTAAAATAATTAGATAAATAGCATTAACAGTATATACCCTATACATATTCATTGTTAAATATATGCATTAACTCCAGCCAGACCTTCAAAATTAACCTTTAAAACCGTTTTGACTCACTTTTTATATTCTACATTTTGTGTTTAGTAATATTTTATGCTTAAAATCGAAAAATAATTGTGAGATGTTCGTTTTATGCCCTCAATTTTATTTTGCTCAAATATACTAAAATACAGCATCTCTATAGCATATATTATACGCTGGCTAGCTCAAAATTCAACAAAACCTCATTATTTAAACAAAAAAATATATATTGCATTTTTTTGGCTATGTAAGTAGTCGTTTTCTGGTTCTTCAAGTCACGCGGCTATAAATTTTGCTGAGGCGTTGTTCCATCATGGGGATATCAGTTGTGAGCTAGTCATTTGGATTAACCTAGATCAAGATGTTAGGAAATCTGAATCAATTTTAGTTGGCATATCACACCTAAATGAAGCCCCAAATCGTGCCACTTATAATTTGCAATATTCTTTAATATATAAATTCCATTTTATAAAATTTGACCTAATATTAATCGTTATTACCCATGATATGTGTTATAAGAATGCGTATACAGAAATACGTTTTGTAAAGGATATAAAATATTTGATAAAACTTATAGAGTAATTCATTATTATAACATACTAGCATGTTTGAAATTAGCATTGTAGTGGTCATCATGTCTTCAATTCGAAATTATTTGGAGAATAATTTTTTAAAAAAATATATCAGCGACAAGATACTATCATCGTATCATTTCAGGTTTTCCATACCAAGTACATACTGGAATTACAATATGCAACAATGAAATCTTAGTAGAATATGGAGATTCGAGTTCGAATTCGATCATTATGCAATATAAATCTAAGATAGGCTGAGATATGATGTAGCAGTATCATTTTTGTGGATTCTTATATATAACATGTAATGCATTGATAGGATAAAAAATATAAAAATCAATTTGCAACTGCTAAACATTAGCGCACGAACCAAATTAGTCATGGTATTAGGTACTACCACTGCTGTGCATAGCAGAAAATGGTACCCCAAGAATGCGTATTCAGGGTGCCACACCTTCTTTACAATTTGCATGTTTTCTTCTCAAAAATCAAATATTTTCAATAAATTTTGGTAGTACAATGATTAAAATGCTTCAAAAAATGGAAATTTTATCTTGAAATCGAGAAACATTCAAGTTTTTAACATATTTTTATTCTTTTGTGTTTTGTACTTTTATTACTAAAATGCTGCTAAGTGATGACCAGTAAATGCATTAATGCAAGAAAAACATGTTTTAGATTTTCACCAAAATCAGGACTTTTTTCTAAGTCCATGGTTTGAAAGTTTTGATTGATTTTTAAGCGAGAGATATAAATAAATCCCCTCTGATATGCTATGTGCAAAGAATCGAATATCATTGTAAATCTAGATCTCGCTATCTTAAAAATCATCGAATTGTGGGAAATACGTTTTTTAGACAAGCTCATAGAATATTTTGAGAGCCTATATTGCGGAACCTTAAACAAGAGATGTTATTTTCATAATATCTCTGTATGAAAGCGATCTTCTTCTGGCATTGTTGTCTTTGTTTTATGGCTTATTAGACCCAAACTTTGAATTTTTCTTTTTGTATTTTATTTTATCTCGAGATATCAAAAAATATAGAACTCCATCGATAAAAATAATGGTCGATTGAATTGACAGATCTCATAGAAATATTTGTGATTGGATGAATTGTTAAACAAATGATGAGTATTTTTTATTTTCGATGTCATTTTTAAAACACAATTTTAATAATTTTGTCACAATATTCAATTTTGTAAAAGTGAACTGTAATTTCATTTTGGATTTTTCTCTGTAAATTTCAATTTTCCATGCTTTGGCGATATATTTTATCAACATTTTATATAAATTAACGTATTGTGAAAGGATGTAAACTATTGAATTGGTTGTGTTTTGTTATTGAAAAATGTAAATATCTCAAAAACCATATAGGTATATTAGATTCATATTGGTATAATAATTAATTAATTTTCGGCAAAATAAATTTAATCTCTGTCACTTTTATACTACAAGTTGTGTAAAAGGGATTATAAAGTTATATGGAGCATATTCTATTTAAAAAAAATCACGTATCTAATGATAAGAAATTAATAACATTGCAGCGAATTAAATGAATCATCTAATGATCATAAGTCAATGAAGTCGCACCGAACTAGTCGAGGCAACCAATCGTTAGCCTTTGTTATAAGACTGCATGATTTGTCTATGTTCTTCTGAGTTCATAAAGCTGTCCTGCATTGCGAAAATAATAAACGACCACCTCAGAAATTCCGGAACACGACCATTTTCGTTGTTTCAAAAAATAAAAAATTGAAGCAAAAATTATCGTATCATTTTGATTTTTTAGCGACCAAAGCCTTTCAAAAAAATGTAAACTCTTCAAATTTCTGAGTGTGTAATCTATAAATTGCTGTAAACTAATCAATTTTTTCAATCCACGCACAAAATGGTACACATCTAAGAATTGTGGGACATGAACATTCAAAACACATTATGCATTGAAAAATAAAATCTTCTTTAAAAGTGACAATTGATATAATGCAGAATAGTATATCAACGGCATTTTTCAAAATTTTGTGGTAGACGAACATTCAAAACAGATTATCATTATATTTACATTTTTGTGCTACACTCAAAAATTGGAAATATAATGACATTCTTTAACCTTCCAATTTGAATACGAAAAAAATTAAATTTTTCCGGTTTTTTGTACAAGTTACTTTTTAAATGTGGTCATTCAAAAGTTAAAAAATCCCAAATGAGTTTTCTTGATGCTGACGCTCTGTATCCTGAAACATTGTTGTGCACCCAGAGTTGTCACGAAAAAGTGCCATAAAAATGATATTATCTGACATGTAAACACTAATATTTCACAAATAAATTTTTATTTGTCATGTGATTGTAAATTATTATTGGAAGAATAATATCCTATATTTGTTTAAATTTACTTTGAAAAGAAAAATTAAATGCTTGATTGGCACTGGTAGCCAAGGTGCTAGCAACTCAGTCCACAGTTCTTCCTTTCAGACTCGTTTTTCGAATTAATCAGTGATTTACTCAACAGAATGCTTCTGAAATAACTTTTCAAATATTCTGCTGCAATGACATTTGAGAATGAGAATGATGCAAAGTCAAAGAAGAAAGAAAAGAAGGATTGCAGCATCTTCTAAATTTCATTTGAAAAACATCTTGTTTCGGTTTGATCATAATAAAATATCACCGAATATATATTTGATGTATGCAATGTTTTGTTCCTGAAGAATCTTTAGGCGCCTAAAGATTGTTTATTAAATTCAAAAATGCCAAGTGAAACAAATTCTATCATAATACAAAGGCTATCTAATATTGCAACTATTATTAATATATAGACAACTAGTGGTGCTATAAATTTATGGCTTAGATCAAGAGAAATATCTATCTTTTCTTGATTTAAAATTAAGAATTAGCTAAGTACAATTCAAACATAGATCATGCAAACTATATAACAATAAAATTTACAAACAAAAACATGGTATAAACAAAATAATATATATATATAATATTAATACTTGATTGTGCAAATATTTCCATTAATAGAATCGCTGAATTTTTGTGTGAAAGACCGTTTTCCGTGCAGCATTGCGTCAGATTGTCTTCCAGAATAGAATCTTGTAGAAGTAACTCTTGAATAGTATTCAGGATCAAAGCCGCTCTCATATGGTTTAAGTTTTGCTGGTGTTTCTATTCCATGCGCTTCATTAATAATTCTATCAAGTCTTTCTTCTCTTAATTTCCTTTCTTTATAGCGTGTGTGCAGATCTTGGAGTCCTTTTCGCGAAACAATGATTGTTGGCACTTTATTTGGAGGCAAAGGCGATCTTATTGGAACTGGATTTTGATCTGATTCTCTTATTAAGTTTTCTTTGTAAACAAGATATTTGGCGTAGTTTTCTTTCGACATTGCCTTAGTGATTCGTGAATGGAGAGGTTTAAAGAAGAATTCTTCTTGTTCTTGCTGAAGTTGATTGTATTTCATACTCCTCATTTCGTCATATGCTTTTAATCGGTTATTTAATCGGTTTATTTGATTAACATCGTCATTTAATTGTGATAGAAGTTTTGATTGCTTAATTTGCTCTTCTTTCTTTTTCCTTGATCTATTTGATCGTGAAGAATCTAGCTCAAATGGTTCTTGTACGTTTCTTTGCCGTCTTCTATCAGAAAATCGCGGATTTTTTGTAGGTTTGAAATCTTGCTCTGGTTCTTTGAGTTGTTTGATTGTAGGCATCTGGAAAATGAGAGGAGTTTTGCCGTCGACAAGTTCCAATATCTTTTCTTGCTCCGTAGTAGTTTCGATCATTGAAGTTGTTTAATAACGAAAAATGAACGTTTAAAAATTTTTGTTAGTTAAATCTTCTTTTATTTGCTTAAATTCGTTAACAGGGTAAGCATATGCAAAGTTCTCAATGAAATAATAAATGAAAAATGCAGTCTTTTGATAAAATATTTTTATTGAATTTAATCATATTCGTGTAAAACTGCACGCTGTTAGCTATATTTTATTCATTTATCCAATAGTATTTTATATATTTTGATGTGAATAAATGTTAAAATGCACTGGATTTTTTATAAGAAAGTTAAACTCCTAAAATTGAGACATCAAAGAAGTTCGATGCCTATATTGGGAAATTTATTTGCTGTGCATCTGCTGAACGAAGTTCTTGAATGTGTTGTAGTTATCATAGTTGTTGATAAGTGTATCGCACATTCTAAGGTATGTGAAGACCTTGAGGCCCTTTGGAGCCCAATCAATGCATCTCTGGTAGTTACCCCAGTCAAAGATAGCAAGAGCGTTCTCACCCTCGAAGTTGAGGCCAGCCCAAGCAGCATCGTTGAGGACCTGCTGGACGAGGTATGGTGGATTAGAACCAGAGCCACCAGCTGTCATCTCAAGGCATGTGAAGCAAACGTCGGCGTTGTACTTCTTGAAGACTGTGAGCAAATCTCTGTAGCCATCGTAGTCATAGAAGTTGTTGAATCCTGCTGTGGCTTCTGCGCAGTGGCAGCCTGTCATGTACCACCAGTGGATGCCAGAGATCTTAGCAGAAATGTGTGTCTGTGGGTAGACTTCACGAGCAATTGCGAGAACTCTATCACCGTGAGCATTGAGCTTCTGAGCGTACCACTTGATGTACCATCTGCCGTAAGCAGAGGACCAGCCCTGGGATGTGCCATCACGCCAGAATTCAGAGCCTCCTGGCTGTGTGTTCCAATCGCCGATGTTGTAAGGATGGTGGCCCCAGTCTGAGTGACCAGCAGCGATGGCATCTTGTGTGAGCTGCTTTGTGAACTCTGAGTCGTAGGCCTGGAATTCGCCGCAACCTGGGTAGTTCCAGCCCTTCCATGACTGATATGATGGATATCGAAGTTCACCGCAAGCGCCGAGGCCGATTTCGAGCTCAGCGATAGCACCGGAGTCGATCAAAGAGCCGAACTCAGTCTTAAAAGCGACCATCCAGTCTCTATAGCAGTTGAGTGGGGTTCTGCCTGATGGTGTAATAGCGATGTTGTCATAAGCGAAAGAAATGTATTCCTTGTCGTCCTTTCCGCCGGCATCAAGGAAGAATGGAGCCTTTGCAGAGTTACGAACGAAATCTGGAAGATAGATCGAGCAATCGTCACCGACGTTGCCGCCGCACTGGTGGAATGAGAAAACTGGGATAATCTTCATGTTTCTTTGTTTGATTAAATCGAATGCTCTAGAATAACCTTTCCAAATGTAGTTCTTTTCTGTCTGTTCGGTGAGGCCCCACCAGATGTCGATCATGATGCCGTCGACGCCAGCATCTCTGAGCTTGTCTAAATAGTAAGTGAATTGGCCTTCATTGACGAAGTTCTGGTTCTCGTCAAGCAAATTCAACGTGGCCATGACGTAAAACTTTGCGCCGCTAAGAGCATGAGAAGCGAGCAAAGGGAGCATTATGAAAAATGAATGAATTGATCTTCTCTCACAATATATTCAGAACACACGGAAGCTAATTTTGTATGGTTTACAGAATCTTTGACATGTTTACAAAAAATGTTCTTCACGAAATTTTTTTGATGTAATTGGGGTAGAAATGCTGAAACGGAAAAATTGCGAATAAAAAGAGCGCTATCTCTAATTGGCTGCCATGTAAATTAATAATATGACATGTAAATGCTGTAGATATAACCTTATTGATTTACATGACATGATCAGTTTCAATAGGCTTTTGTAATATTGCTTTTTTCTTCGATATTCTGTAGCGACAACAAATTCTGTATTGACATCCGGGTGGAATATAAAAATATGTAATTTTGAGATAAAACGTTTATTTACCTGTCAAATTAGAGTATTTACATGTCAGCTTCTTTAAATCTATATCGATGCTTATATTGATGACTGAAACAACGACAGCAACTTCGAGTCACGTTGTCACTGCATCTGGTCAGTGTAAATCGAATATTGGAAAGAACCAGCAATTGAATTTATTTTGATTACATAGATACATTTTTTATTTAAACATATGTTAATCCTAACTTCACTCAGTCCCGATAAACTGAAAAACACGAAGAAGAGTAGTGATAGAAATAGCAATTTTAATTATTTAACAAATATGCCTATTTCATTAGGCATTGATGCTAAGAAATGGCAAGGATACATGTAAAGCATTATCAAACGTCCACGTTGTGAAATTCATTGGAGGAAAATGTGAACCTGATGTTTTCAATAGCATATTTTGATATTATACAAAACAAATAATATGGAAGATATTACAAATGTAATTTCTTTGTTTTCTGAAAGATTAAAATCTTATATTTCCAAGTGATCTTCATAATATTTGAATAGTAAACCAAGATGTTTCTCTTTCATTTCTGCATTAGATATCCAGTGGATTTCACCACTTGGGAGTTGTAATGCAAAATGTAAACCTTGTTCAAATTGTCTGCAGCCAATTATCTCATGACGCTTTTCACGCTCTTTGATTTTAAGCATATTTGAAATCCTGTTGTTGACAGCTTCTTTTTCTGATTTTGATAATTTTTTAGTTGGAATATTTTGTGGCTTTGGGGGTGGATGTATAGGCTTTGGATCTTCTATAGTCTTTTTAGTTTCGCGTGGTTTAGTTTGACCTTGAGAATGAATTTTCTCAAAAACTTGTTTAAGGTAATTTGCAGTATTGGGATCAACTTTGAGGGTGGATATTACTGGCTCTGAATTTATCTTAACCGGTTCTTGCTTTGGTGTCATATTCTGCTTATTTTCGGCATTGTTTTCTTGTGTTTCTGTTTTTTGCGGCTTTGGCGGTGCTTGAGGTTCAATAATTTGTACGTGATCGTCATCTTCGTCATTTTTTACCGGAATAGAAATAGGTGTAGAAATTTCATAAATTTTTTCCTTTTCTTCGGCAGTTCTAGGCTTTTCTGTTGCAGGATTTGTCGCTTGTTCATCTACATTTAATGGTTTCGAGAGTGCTTGAATTAAAGAAAAGAGACCATTACCTGAATACATTTTTTTATTTCTACCAATGGACTTATGATATTTCTTTTTTGAAAAGTGAAAAAAATATGGTAATCTTCTATCGAACTTTTGCAAAATCTGTGTAAATTGGCAATAACTAAATGAATCATAAATATTCTCATTTATAATATATGATATAGCATATTTTTCCCTGAGCCTTTTTGGTTTACTGAGATTATTTGAATAAAAAGACCTTGAATTTTTTTTTTTTTCGTTTACTCTTTTGATTTTTGCGATTTTTAACGAGTGACCTCCTATAGATCAGATCTGATAAAACATTTACGTGCCTTTCTGGAGTTCTGTTTACAGTAGTATCAATAATATCTCTGCAAACAAAGACCAAGCCGCTAATCCAATATGGTTTTGCTTAAACAATCACTATCTTGTATTGGAAGATGATGGAAGCTCTTCTCTTATTTTATCTATTGTAGGTATACCTGCATGTTAATAATATAGATGTAGCCTATATTAAATCGAAGAATTTATAAATATATTAATAACATCAATTATAATTAATACATTCATAAACAATGTGATTATAAATTATTATTTTAAGAATATGAGACTCTGTTTTTGTATTTTTAAAAAAGCAATAATTTAACTTATTTAATATTTCCATTTATTTTAATAAGAAAATGATGCTTTTCAGGGGTGCTGAGTATGTTTATAGCATTTGCTTGTCTAGTTAACTTGAGGATATCAATGCCTCAATGAGATTTCAGCAAATTTTGACATGTAAAATAATGAAAGTCACCATTTTTAACACTTATTATCTGATATTTGTCATGTAAAGTCGAAAATTTGATGTGTAATGTTACCAATGAGCAAATTTTATGTGAATTTGAGGTAGTATAACTTTAGGTATGCTCGATGCATGAGCAGAGGAATACCGTTTGACTCCTGTGCGTATCATATTTTTTCTTTTCTATTTTTTTTTTATTTTGCAAGAGTTCCCCTTGCAAAATAAGCGAGCGAACGCTATAATAGTGAGATGTATTTGTTATAATCATCAAAGAGATTCATAACAGAAACCCATTACAAATCATCAATGGGTTTCTGTTTGAAATCATATCATGATTAAGTAATACCTTGCTAAGATCATGAAATAGATTGCACCCCTAGAATCAGCACCCCCAAAAAGCACGTAAATGTTTCATCAGATTCGTCCAGAAAGGGGGGTTACTCGTTAAAAATCGCAAAACTCAAAAAGGTCAACGAGAAAAAAAGTGGAGCCATAAAACGAAGTGTATTGACTCCATTTTGAGGATTTAGCGACCAAAATTGGTGAATTTAAAATATCATACATATGTGCGATATATACAGATGCCTTTAGTTACCCGACCAAACTGTTAGAGGCACTTTTTGTATCAATTTTTTGACACTTATCGTCTGTATATGACTTAAATTGTGTTAACAATGATATATTAAAATTTAAAAAAAAATAATTTGTAAAGTTTGGATTTATTTTGAATTTTGCCTTCCATTTTTGGTTATATTCTTGGTCAATCAAGCTTAAGCTATTTAAGTGCACTCACAGCCGGACAGAACTGTCTTCTAATAATACATTTTAACTCATAATAGTAAATAAGAAAATATCTATATTTTTAAATATCATTTTATATACTACTGACACATCACTGAATGGAATACAATGATACGTATATACCATCTGCTGTCTTTTTGTTGATTTAATTTGTAATTTGTTGCTAAATTGAAAATTGTGGATCAACATAAGCGACAATAGTAATATCCAACCGGATAGTGTGTATTCCTATCGTCACTAAAGCATATTTATCATACTGGCAATGTTGTCCGTGGACACTCGAAGTCAATACCCTTCTGAATAAAATGAAATTAATCAAGAGATTAAACTGAAATGTCAAGTAAGTTTATTGCCCAGTAGTATACAGAGTGTGATTTTTCGGGGTATTCCAAAATTTTGACTAACCCCAAGAAATCCCCACTCTGAGAATATCCATAATCATAACTTCCCTAATATATATAAAATAAACAATTTTCCTATAATTTATAATGAATTCTCACCACCAACATTATTGATGGGCTGCGTCCATTTATGGACACGCGTAATTTCTTATAATTTGTTATTTCAATATATGTTTAATTAATAATGTAAATTCTTATGGTAGGGATTTATTAATAGTTTTCTAGAAATTTGTAAAAAAAATAATTTTTATATATTATGAAAAAATTAATATATTTTTTTCTCTAATAAATAATGGAGTACGCAGAACAAGATATTCTTAATTTAACACAGGAACAATTTAATGAAATTTTCATTGGTGGAAATCCTAAAGTAGATGATGAAGAAAATGTTAAATATAAATTATATACTATTTATAAAAATCTTTTGAAAATTACCGGATGTGCTCATGAAAATATTTCTGAACTAAAACGTGCTACGAAAAATAAAGTTATAACTATCTTAAATAATATCATATTAAAACTTAACGAATGTGATTTGGTGTTACACGCTTGATTTATTGCTGAAATATGCAACTATAATAAATAGCCGTAGTTTTAATCCCATTTATAAAAAATAAAAAAAATATTTTTGTATAATTTTTATCGTCTTAGTTTAGAAGTAACCCAACATATACCAGAATCAAAATATTTGTCACGTTCAACAAAATCAGCATGGGCAACACCATCAGGAACCCATGATCCATCAATATTAACTTTAACATCTTCCACAATTATATATTTACGATTTTTGCTTATTGTAAATTCTGGTGGTAAGTTTACTTCCAAAGTATTTGCCCATAAATATGTTTTAGAAGATTCTTGAAAGTTTTCCTCGAACATTTATATGCGAAAAAACTACTTGCCCTGTTAGAATTTAGTTCTTAGATAGTATTTTGAGGGTTTTATATTTTCGAGTTTCATTGCATATATCAGTGAATCGTATGACTGCATCAATCGCGATGTTATAGAACTGTAGTTTACATGGATTTATGATGATAATATAGTACACTATATTTGATTTTTCGCTATCAAATATGATTTTTCACAATGGAGAAATGAAAAATCGTGCCTAACTTAAATATAAAGGTTCAATGTCGTATTTCTAATGCAAAACTTTATTTCTATATAAATTCATAACCAAACAGGCTGAATCTTTACTATTTCAAATTTGATATTTTTCTTATATTTTGGAATAAATACTCAGCCGCCAATATGTCCATACTCGTTATTTCACTTTTTCTCAATAAACCATATTATGGTAATAAGCATTTGAAGAATATTTTTCAGATATAAAACATTTTGGCTTTAATATAAAAAAAAAACTAATTCATATTGATTCTTGCATCTGAGGTTTCATTCAACGAAGTGTCAGAATGTAACCTTGATATCAAAATTAAATCATTCAATGAAATCTTTAAAAGCTATGTTTTATCGCGACTATTTGATCATAATTATATACTAATATTTAATATAAACAAACGATTATTCATAATCCATCATACTTTCGAATCCGCTAATATATTCATCAATATCATATGTCATTTTGCTCTTCGCTAGATCCCATAGCTCTTGATCAATGTTTTGGACTTCGCTGCTAACTAATGCACCCGCCCAAGAATCATCGACAAGGTTCGTTTTAACGAGAGAGCTCAAAGAGCTGCACATCTGCTCTCTTGCTTTCTTAGCGTCGTTGTCCATCTTCAATGTGTCTTCCACGGGATCAAATACAAGCTCTGTCAGCTGTATTTCAGACTGGCAAATGGGGCAGCGACAAAAGCTCGTTTTCATCATCGATTCAATGAGATCAATGATCCTGAAACTCCGACAGTTTGCGCACTTCTTGTTCTTTGATCGATAAAATATGTCTGTTAATGGAATTGTTGATTCTATTGGGTTCCTTGGCAAGTTAAGGATCTCGCGTGTGATCTGATCATATGGCTTTCTGTGAGCATAATAAACAGTAAAAATAGCAAGACTTTCTATAATCGCAGGAGGGAAGTTTACATGATATGGCGTCGACAAATTCCTTCCAGGGTTGATGTAATAGAAGAAATTTGACGCTGTTCCGAAAGATCCAGGTAAAACTTCTTTTCCATTGACAATAATCGGAGTCCTTGGCTTATTTATTGTTGTCATAGGGTAGCTTATTGTTAGTAAGATGTATGTATCGTCTTGTGGGCCTTCAATATCGATACCATTCACATATAATTGCAAAATTTTCTGTTTTGAGAATTTAACTGTATTAGCATTAAAAACATATGGTAGCACCAATTGCGGAAGTATTTGTTTTGGATCTTGCGAAGCATTAAGAGTTTGAATTATTTTATTGACCGGTAATTCTAAATCATGCATTGAACGGAATAAAGGCCTCAAAGTATTTTCCATGAATTTGGGTATTTTTTCCTGTGCTGGCAAATCAGAAGGATCAAAATCGAATAAACCAAAAATAGTGTCCAATTTGTCATCGGTGAGTGCTGCCAGAGCGTCTGTAATAGGAATTGCTGGATTAAATGTAACGGGAGGCGGTATACCAGGTGGAGGTGGTAAATTCTTTCCAGTTTTTGGTCTAGCAATTCGTTTTTTGTCGTCTTTCTTTGGTGTTGGGGGTCTTAGTGCCGGTTGTGGGGGCGGTGGCGGTGGTCTGTGTTGTTGATCCCATGGTGGAACAAAATTAGTCCCATTTCTTTGCGCCTGGCGACTGATTTCGAGGAGCCTATTGATAGCATCAGGTGTCAAACTCGTTCTTGGTAGTTGATTGCTCATTTTTCGTTAAAATCTTGAATTGTCACTTTTTTCTAAGAAATTGTCACTTTTTAAAATTAGTAATTATTCCCAAATCTTATGAAAACACAGCATAACAGGCAGTTTATTAGTTACCACAGCAATTTCTATAATGGAGTGAATTGCCATGTATCAAAACATCATGCAAATGATTATATTTTTATTTTTCAAAATGATAAATTATAAGTCAAAGTCATGAGGAAATGAGAATACTTCATTTAACACCATAGATAACTAAGCCATGACAGAAAATGCTGTTGACTTTGTTTCATATTTAAAATTTTTAAGAATATTTAAAATTACTAAAATTTAACTTTGTAGCTTAATGAGCAATGACTGCACGAATGTTTCTGCATTATTGTATCTTTCTGTTATTCAAATATGAAATTATGAAAATATTTTGAATCTTCTTTGTTCTTACATCATCATGACGAGTGAAAGCTACATTAAGAAAAAAGGGGATTATTTGATAAATTAATGAGTAAGTCTAATTACTCATAAAATCATTGTTTAATAAAGTATTGTTCTAAAATACTTTAGTCCTTAGCCTCATGAACCTTGATGACATCTGGCTGGGATTCCTTTGGACCGGAGATGCCAGATGGATCGTGGGCGAGCATGATAAGGACACGGATACCGATTGTAGCCTGCTTCATTGGGATGTGGCCGATAGCCTGTGTGACGAACTGCTTTGTAACATCACCGGACTTGACCATATAGCCCTCTTTATACTTGGATGTGGAAGCACGGGCACCACGGAGCTTACCAGAGATGACGACCTCGCAACCACGAGCGCCAGCATCCATGACAAAGCGGATGATGGAGTAGGCAGCGCGACGAGCTGGGATACGCTGGATGAGCTTGTAACGGAGAGACTCGAGCTGGTTGAGAGCGGAGAGACCCTTGCGCTGGATGCGGTCGATGTAGATCTCGAGAGCATCCTCCTTGATGCGCCAGCGCTTCATGATCATCATGCGGACTTCCTGGAGACGGCGGCCCTTGTTGTCGACGAACTCCTTTGTGTTAGCGGCCTTAATGATGATTTCTGTGCGGGATGGTGTTGTCTTAACCTCGACACCGCCGTAGCCTTCCTTTGTGAGTTCACGTGTGAGGAGCTCGTTGAGTTCGGCGTAGAAGAGGCCTGTCTCGATGATGCGGCGAACCTTTGTGCAGCGTTGAGCCTTCATTTTGAAAAAGGCCATATCAAACAGTTTTTGTAAAATAAACCCTGATATTTTGTCATGTAAATTTTACATGACGGAAAAATTGTTTTCTACGAATTTCATCAATATAGATCTAAAGACTTCTTCTAATGATGCTATGTAATGCATTTAATGATATTTTATTAGTGAAACTTTCATATTCTCTATGATTTGATAAAGAATTAAAGATTAATGAGTTTTTGTTGGCATGTAAATTATGATTTCTGACGTGTAAAATGAGAATAAAAATGACATGTAAACGGTTTATTGCTTTCATAAATACGAAAGTGTTAGAAAGAATGAGCAGTTCGAACGAGGACGAAGCAAAGATAGAGATTCAGTCTGAGGCCTCAGATTCTTCAAAGGAAGAGAAGGAGGAGTCCGAGAACAGCGAGAAGGAGTCCTCTCACGAGAAAGATGAAGAAGAAAAGAAGTCGAATGAAGAAGAAAGTGCAAAGGAGAAGGAAAGTGAGAAAGAAAAGGAGAGTGGTAAGGAGGAAGAAGAGAAAGAGGAAAAGAAGGAAGAAGAAGATAAGAAAGAAACTGAAGAAAAGAAAGAAGAAAAGCCTAAAAAGAGAGGAAGGAAGCCAAAAGCTGAAAAGAAGGAAGAAAAGGAACCTAAAGAAAAATCTCCAAAGAAGAAAACAAAGAAATCAAAAGAAGAAAAGGCAAAATCTCAAGCTAAAGAAGAACAAGAACCAAATGCAAAAGAAATTCTCGGAATTAAGAAAGAGAAGGGAGACCTTATTGCTGAGATGAAGATGGCCAATGATTCCATTTCAAAGATCGAACTCAAAGTTGCCAGAGTGAAATATCCAAAGTTATTGATTGAATACTTCGAAGCTCACATCTAGGAACATATCTCACCCTTATCTGTTAATTTTCCTATACTTAATTGGACGATTTGAATTTTCAAATATGAAATAAAGTACTTTTACTAATAAACGCAAACTTGCAGTTTATATCATATAGCATTTGATATAGTTTTTTTATAAATATTTCCAAAAATTATGTTAGAAACGAGAACTATTGTTATCTAGGTCTGATATGAAAAGCTTTATTGCGGATAATAAGAAATATACTTCATCGGTAATGATTTACATTCAGACATTAATCATTAATGTTGATCAACATACCGTCACATGCGGCGTCACTGAATTTTCTACGCCTACTCAAACATCTCGATTTTTCTCCACCAGTATGAATATTTAAGGTCTAATTTTGGTGGCAAATGAAAAATTTTCCCATCTAAAATGCTGTGGATATATAAAG
>JALKBU010000780.1:0-24997 GCA_023091735.1 Trichomonas tenax | reverse complement strand
CATTTTTGATATTCGACATTGTCCGCTGTTTATGTAAGAATAAAAATAAATAAAATTTAAAATTAACTTAGTTTTTCCCACTATATATATATTAGTTATTGTCCCCACTATATATAGATTTACAAAAATTGGCAACCAACCCCCAAACATATACTACTGGGGGACCCGAGTGTGCACCACTGACTCTGACAAGGTCTGACGTATAGATGTGTCAATCATTCAACATTTCGCAGTGTGGCGGCGAAGTCGACACAGTGCAAAATGTTTATTACTAACTCAAGGAGATGTTTAATATTGAGCCTGTACTACCAGGCACCTCATATGATTACATATCCTTCCTGCGTCTTGGCATTAAACTCGAAGAAACTGTCGGCTTTAAGTTATATTTTGAGCGCAAGCAGAATCTTAAACCTGAAAGAATTTACTTACACTGTAAGTTATGTTCAGCTACATGGGTATTCACTCTGTCTGAAGATGTCTTTATTTTTGAATCAGGCTCCTTTATCCACGAGCACTCAGAAGCATCAGGAAAGGAAGGAATAAGAAACCCGAACTCTTCTTACTTTTTACGCTCTTACTTGCGTAACTATTTCGCCAGAGGTGGAACTCTTGAGGATGCATTTGCAAATGCTCAGCTTGCTCTTAATATAACCAAAGCTCATATCTTTTCATGGTTAAGTATGACTCATCGTACACTTCGCGAGTTTATGAACTTATGTCTTGAAGACCCTGATGCATATCATGCTATTCACCAAAATATGTCTTTTGCTACAAAACTTATGGCTCAAAGTCTTAAGTCAGACAATGATTCTCTCGTTGCAGACATAACCCGATATTCTGGATCAGATAACATGTTTGTGATATATACGGATCTGCAACTCAAAAGATTGTTACGTTACCCTCCCAATGTTTTCCATCTCTATTCTACATTTCGCATAATAGTTGACAAAGTCTCATATTACATTCTGTGTGCCAAATACAATAATACACACTTCATTCCTCTGAGACATTTTTTCATAAAACCCGATACGGCGGACAACCTCTCATAGTGTTTAGAGATTTACTTCGCCCCTGATGCTCATCATCGATCATGGATGATGAGAGACTGCGCGAATGTTTTTCGCGCAGCCATTGAACACTCATATCTACACTGCACCAATTGATGGTGCAGTGTGCATGTCATTAGGGCCCTCAAACAAAATATTTCCAAGTTCAAGGACCTCCAAACATTTGAACAAGTATTGAAACTTATGAATGTCCTTGCCTATTGCCGCAGTATAACATTCACACAGTCAACGGATATGATTAATCTGATTCATTATACTTTAAAAAATGATGCTGATGCTCTGAACTATATGGAACAGCAGTGGCTCAGCCATTCACTAGGTTGCTTCCAGGCGTGGCGATAACTTTCCACTCACGAACAATGTATGAGAATCAGTCTTTCACAAGATCAAATATGATGATTTAGGAGGAAGACATGATTATAGACTTGACAGTTATCTCTATTTTTTGATCAACAAAATTAGAATTATCATTACTTATCAGTTCTTCAAAATGACCTTGCCCGTGATCATAATATCACAATGCCTGAGAACAAGCTCTCAATCCCACTTCCACCACCTAACTTGAATTTGCATCAGGAGATGGAATATCACAAAGAGATTCTCTCACTTGAGCGCAAACTTCGTTCAACTTGCTACAATCCATCCTCTTTAATGCTAGGATTGTCAAAGTTAAAAGCAAGTATTGAACAAGTTTATACCATCATTGCATCAAATTGTACTTCAATTCATGCTTATGTGAAATCTTTTTCAAAAAAATGCATGAGTCCAGTGAAATTATAAATTTTCATATTTGAAATATTGCCATTAATTGATCAAAATGCTATGCCTATGTTTTTTTAGTAAAATGGAACGTATTCCATTATTATCAATAGAGGGAGAGGACTTTTTTTGAGTTTAAAAGACAAAAAATAAAAATTGAAAATAAATTTATTGAATATCTTTCATCTTAATATGAGTGGATGATATCTGGTGTATGTAGACTTAAAAATAGTTGAAGTGAAAAACAATACAACGACTTTATTAACATCAATCATATAAAATTAACATGAAAAATTCAAATAAATATATCCATGATCTTCCTTAAGAAGCCGGATTCAGGATGCTTATTAGAATATCCTGTTGCTGAGTAAAACTTCGGGTGAATCGTGTTGAAATTCGAGTAAGGTATGCGATAAGATTCTGTTTGATACTGCGGCATTGGAGCTTTGATGATCTGTGTTGGGTTTTGCTTTGTGTTTACTGGTATATTCTGGCTAAAACATAAGTTTTTGGACATTTGATTTTATTAATAAACGTATAACAAAACCATCCAATGATGGTTTTGGAACGAAGAAATCCAATGCCTTGGATCAGAAAAAGCTATTTCATATCTCATTGTTGAAATCGGACTGGATAAAAATAATCAATAGAAAATTACCATTATGAACCACTATGTTTAAGCTAAAATTTGTATAGCAAATGGTGTAGATGAGAGATCTATTGCATAAAAGCATGCCCATAGATATATAAAAAATACATTTTAGTAATAAAACAAAAAATGCTGAAAAAGAAATGAACTAAACGAGAAGCCACACGTTTCTGAATATATCTAAAAGCAGAAAACTTGTAGTTGCTGTAGATACGAATTCTTCGTTAATTTTGTAATAAATATTCATAATCTTCGACACCTTTAAGGGCCTTTTTCATGACATTTCTGAGCATTTCTGCATTCTTTTTATCCTGTTCGTTCACTAATTCAGCCATAAACAAGAATATTTGGTCAATAACTTCTTTGTGTATTCCTTCTTTTGTACACATCAAAGCCAAAGAGAACTGTGAGTCGAACATTAATCTAACAATTTGGAAATTCACAGTTCCAGAAATATCAGATTTTTTGGCCACTTCTATCATCGATTTCAGAATCATGCTGCGAACATCGATCATGTAAGGAGCGTAGTAATATAGTAAAGCTAAGTTTCTCATCAACAGATGCAAATCTAATAACCCGTTAGCAAGAATTTTCTCAGTAGATTCGAGAATAATGTGACTGTTTGTGTTTTTGCCGGCTGTCAAATCATTACCGTATTTTATTGATGTCTCTGACTTCAGCAAAAAGTTTCTTTGAGCAGTCATTGTATTTTGTAAAAGTGACAAAAATAAAATTGATAGAATTTCTAAAAACGTGAAATATCAAATCTACACATAATTTTAGATCTTCATTAAATTATTTTGCATTCGAAATAGATAAATATTTGATAACTTTTGCAAATTTCATTCAATTTCATTAGAAAAAATGTAGTTTCGAAAATTTTAAAATGGTAAAAATATGTTATTTTAGGAGTAGATTTTATTAGATGTGGAATTGGGAAAAATTAATTTTTAACAAATGTGACAAATAAAATTATGAGTATGAATTTTCTTTACGACGAATCATCGGCTTTAGTCTTCGCCAATGCATTGCGTGAAGGTAAAATCGAAGATCCTAACGTTATCAAGTCATATACGATTGAACTTCTCGATAAAGAAAACGTTCCTTTGTGTGAGTTAATGAAAAATGTCGTTGTTGTCATGAAAAACTCACCAAATCTTCCAACTGTAGCTCTCGCGTGCTATGAATCGATGATGATGATCGCAAATAAATCACCAACAAAAGGATCTTACGGATATCGAGTTGCTGAACTTCTTTTCGAGTCGCAGTTCGATAAAGAGACGAACCAATACAAATCTGACTCAAGAAGCGATGTTATTCTCGAAATGATTTCAAATTTGGACCCGTTAACTAATGAAGATCGCGAACAGGCAAAGCCTTTGTTTGATAAAATCAACAAAACATTATCTGATGATTACAGATATGCGGAATTTGTCGATATGGATGATATGGAATAATTTACAAACAAAATTCGATTTTAATTACCATTATAAAATATGTTACTGCATGAGCTTACTTTATTTTCTCTATCTAATTCATTTCTATTTCATATTGAAATTATGGAAAAAAATACACGATAGTACTATAATATGATCAACTTAATTGATCATTCCGTAATACAGCTTTATGATAGCATGATATTTATTAATACAAACAAACAATTTGGAAAAATAATATCGATATTAATTTTAAAGGTCTCGATAGTATGTGTATACAAACTATTGTAAATATAATGAATGATGGCGTTAATATGAGCGAAGAAATAAGAATTCGAAAATTATAATTATGTTTTTCGTAATAGATTTTGTGTTGGGAATTTAAAGTAATTTCTCGACTGTTTGCTTTGCAATACTGAAGAATATTAACGACATGAAAATCAAACAATTAAATACAAGTGGGAATGCCCAAAATACGAAAATAAAGATGTAAGTTTCGTCAAAATATGGTTCAGAGAAGTAAAAGCTTGAGTAATGCGCAGTCATAAATTTGTTAATATTTGGAGTTGATAATATAGAAAAAGTGATCACTGAGAAGATTGCCGTTGATAGTATTAAGCGTTTTCTTGTTATTATCAATAAAATCAAGATAAATATATGAAATACGGCCAAAAACCAGATCGGAGGATCCATGAAGTTGACCATCGCGAGTTTTGACAGAAACATACTCAGAAATGATACATCTGAGTCAACATGAAATATTCCACAATCCATGAGAAAAATATGAAAAGTGACATTTTTCTATTTCTTCAACTTTGTTGTTGATTTTGAATTTTCATCATTTATCAGTTGAAAATTTACAATGCTTTGAAGCTTTTGGACCAATGCAATGAATATACTTCATTCTTGGATAAAAATGAAAAATATCGAAATTTATTTTTTAGGAAAACTCGAAAATGCATGATCTTGTTCAGCAACACTATCACAAAAACGCAATGGCTTGCATTCCAACATTACGATTCATGATTATTCATCGAATTTTTAATTCGAATTTTGTTTTATACTGCTCCATTCTAAATCATTACCATCGTTGTATTGCATAAATGAAATAATTACGAATCATAGATATTACCCATCACACTTGTGAAACCATTTTTGATAGATTTTATCGTTTTTAAATAATGATTGATTTCAAAAGAACTACAATGAGTTCAATCATGGGTATGTTGTTCTCGATTATACTTGTTTTTTTTTTGCATTAAATATATTTCGCGAATCTCAAAATAAAATCATAACATATAACCGACTACTATATGCATGTCTAAACATAGAGCATAAGAATCATAAAGAAGATTGTTTTATGATATATTTAAATAACCTTCAATTTGTCAACAATATTATATGCATGTGAAGACACATATTCTATTTTATTGTTTATGAATGTTTAATGTAAAATATGATTTAAGATTTTCAAATGTCAAGAAGATAATCCAATGGTGAACTATATGCTTCAAGTCGCGAATATATTTTCATTGCTCATGAAGCGACAATCTATAAAAAATTATTGATGGATATGAATCAATGAATATTACATCATTTCATTGAGTTTCTATCTAGGAATAATACCATTGAATGAAAATATATTTAAATTACTGTTTGTTAAACCAGATATCATTGACAAAAGATGGAAAAAAAAACGACAAAGACGTTTAAATAAAGTTCTGAAACTGGGGATCAATAAAAATTTCCACCTCCCTTCGACTCATTTTTGATGTAAATAATCAACATCACTCCGAACAGTTAATGCCAATATTTACCAAACCAAGAATTGAAGTACTAACAAAGGGCTTCATTGTTTTTACTGCGAAATAAAACTTGATCGTCGCTTTTTTGCGTCAAATCTCGTAGAAAAACACATCATAAGGAGTATGCCAATTGTTTCATTTTTTGATTTTCAATGCATTTTATTGATTCTGAAGTTATAATTTTTTCAACTTTTGAATACTCGTACAATGATTTTCAATAATATAAAGAAACACAACAATTCAATTGATTTGGCAAGGCTCAAAGAGCCGTTCTTTTGAGCTTTTGAAATTTGATTTCAAAACATGCGAATCTAAGGTTTAGAACCAAATTTGTGCGGAATTGAGGCAAATATAAATAATGGAACTCAAATTACGGAAATCTCAAAAATTTAATTTTTTTATTAAAGGACATGACAACATTATATTCACAATACACAGGCCATGCACTTGTAATGAGTAACTCGATTAAGATTAAATACAAATTATTCGAATGATGCGAAAATTTCTTCAAAATCTGGACAAAAGTCATCTATCTGTGCGGATGTGGCGTCAATATCAATCAATTCTTCATTAGCAACCTTAATCATATTTGATTTAACTTTTTCCAACATTTCCTGAGTTTTTCCATGTCTTTTCAATAATTTGAACCTTGACTTCAAGCTTACATCAGATCTGCCTGGAATGATCTTCGACATTTCCACCCATTTTGGGCCAATTAAAGTAAAGTATTTGATGATCATTATATCCTCATCTATAGTGTATGGGGAGTTATTAACATTGGGTGAAAGGTACTTTTCCCAACGATCCTTGCATTGTCTTGCATTCTTATTTCGCATTTTTTCAGCGATGGATTTCCAGTCTGTACCCAGGATCTTCACCCATTTCTTGAGCTTTCGGTCGTCATTGTATGTGAATTTGTTCTTGGAGATGCTCTCGCAGCTTGCAAACATTAGAAATGAACTCAAAATTTTTTACAATCCCGAAAATGTGATCTAAACTATTTTCTCATATTTTAATCGCCTTAGTATTCTGATGATGGCGTGGTCGAAAGTTTATCGTTTTAAATTGAGGGGAAATTATTGATTCAATGGGGAGATCATCATTCGAACAATCTATTTTTGTGAAGGTTAATTGACGGGTGGAAGACAAAACATAGTTACATACAAGAGGCCACTACCGATCTTATATAAATTTTCTTTTCTCTGTCAAAAGATTAATCTTGAGAAAAAAATCTTCAAAATTTGGTGTTTACAGTTAAAAAATAACCATGAAATCATGTTTTCTGGGATGCTATCAAAGTAAAATAGGTTAATTTTAAGGTTTTTAAATAATTAATTTTCAATTTTTCATCATAAGATCTTGTGCTGTGTATAAATATAAGTGCTCAAGGATTGCAGTTGGAATCTCCACTTGCGAAAGAAGAACATTGTTATTTTTAATTATTTTTTTAAAATGAACCATTCAACATTGTTGCTAATTAATTCCATTGAATTGACAGATTGAAAGGTTAGTCGTGTTTAAACCAATGAAAATGATCTAGATATTATTTTTGAGATTGACAATATGCTTTCCCAACAAACGGCTGAACAGGAGTATTTATTATATCATCGGTGAATGATCAGAACTGAAAAGAATTTTTTTGAAAATCGTTTTTGAACCCATTTTGAGCTTAATTCTTTTATTCCCCAACTCAACCGACACAAGGCTATATTATTTAGATATGTTTACTTTTTAACCCACGCTTTTTTGAATTTGAGATATCAAATTTGTTTTACTATTTTGGACATTCGCGTGGAAATATTCTTTATTATACTAGTGCTTTATGTTGAATTAGTAAATGCCCGTTCACTTTCTAATTTTTATATGTCATAATTATTTATTGAAAAAATAAACAACCAAAATAGTAAAACAAACAATCTCAGTGAGGTCCTGGATTTATCTTTCGCAGTTCTTGAGCAATAAATTTAACTTCAAGTATATCATTTTCTTTTAATGAGAATTTCGAGCTATCATCAATAATCAACTCAGATTCACCATACCTGATGGAAACTTGCTGTGCTTGTGGTCCTTCAAATTTGCAATTTGAGATTTGAACTTTTTGATAAACAGATTCGAGAGAAATAGAGTACGCCTGTTCCTTGCAATAGTTTTTAAGGAAATAGCACGATTCAAACTTTGATTTATGCATCATATGGAAACATGTGAAAGCACCACCTCTTGAATCAGCGCTGTTGTTATAGAAGACGACATTTCTGCATTCTCTTGTTGCTGTCTTAAAGGAGAAGTCGAAGAATGCTCCACAAACGAAAGCAGTGTTGTCAGCAAAATAAGAACTCACTAATGGACCTCCTGCCCTATCAATACGCATTGCAGCGGTCCATAATTCGGCGCGGTTCTTTGATGTATTGACCTGTGATACAAATGACTTGTCAAGTTCTTCCCTTGAGTCGAAATGACAAGCGCCAGCATATTTCGCTGAATTATTGTAAAATTGATCACATTCGAGATAAATGAAAAGAGCTTCATTGATTAATACAGCTCCACCAACTTCTGCATGACAATTCATGAAAATTGTTTTTGATATGTTCAAAAGTTGTGATTTTCCGAATATAGCAGAGCCTCTATTTGCATTCAAATTTGTAAAGGAACACTCTGTTACAAAAATATTTTCTGTTGGCGGTGAATTTATTTGTTTTTTAACGTTTTGATTTTTATAATCGAAACTAAGATCAAATTTAAGTGCCGACCCCAATATTTTATCGAACGAAGTTCTATAAATTGTCGCTTTTTGATATGGTGACGCTTGAAGAATTGAATTTGTTATTCGAGTAAATTTTGAAAAAGAAAGTTCAAACGCTGAATCTCTGGCAAAAGACTGCACTCTCGTTATCAATGAATTTTTTGTGTTTGCATTGGAAAGCAAAAGACGCGTTACTGTAATATTCATTTTTATTATTAAGAAAAGTGACATTAACCTTTTTGTTCTATTCATTGACATTTATCATCTAAAACTTGAATTCATTGTTAAAGTATCTTCCAAAATGAAAAAGCATTTCATGTCAAATCTATGCACTTAATATGGATATACCAAAGCAATTTTCTAATTTTTTATTTTTTTATTTTTAGATTTAATTTATTACTAGTAATACGCATAGTTAATATACACGAAAATAGAGCTATTTACAACTTATAAGAAATTGGTTTCCTTTAATATTTTTCAATATAAAAATTGTTCTTTATTATTCACTTTGTAGTTAAGTTCCTATTTAAATGACTGAATTTTAATCGATTTATCAATCAATCATAGTTTCAATTCGATTTTATATTTGTTTTGATTTATATTTTTCATATTTTCATATTCCATATATAAACAAATAAATTGGGGCAGTGCAAAACTATTTATTGCATAATCATGGTTTGTATAGCACATATAACTTATTCATTCTCAATTCACCGAGCAATTACATAAGCACACGAAAGCCTAAGCAAATGCCAAGTATTCATCACTATAATTAGCATAAAAATTTTATTGAGTTAAAAAAATATTGTTGAGTATAATTATAATTATAAAGAGTCACGAAAAAGTGACGTGTTTACATGACAAGACATAAATTGTTGAATTTATAATCAACTATTAAGACTAATTTGATAAATCTTATATATTTTATTTCATTGTTAAATTTCAAGATTTATTAAGAGTTATTCAATGCATAGCTCCATTTTAAGGATTTAAACATAGATTTGATATCCTTATAGTGTGAAAGTATATCAAGAACTAAAAAAAAATCCAAAGTACGATAGACCAAAAATGAGCATCAGTGATAATCCTCTCGCCGACCTTTTAGCGTCACATCCAGAGAAAGAGATTGACGAGAGACTGAAGCCGACCTCGAGCAAGAAGTCTCAGTCGAGCGAAATCTCTTCTGGACTCGGGCCACGCACTGAATCGATGACTTCGTTGAGTGATACGATGGTAACTAAGGGCGGCGACATCGTCGACAAGAACTTTAAGAAAGTGGAGCACTCTGCCGATCCAATTATCGTTTTTGATGGGAAATCGGAATCTGATGACAGCCAAATTGGACTTTCTGTCCGCCAACCTTCTTTCGTTTCGCTCCATGGTCAGTTGATACCAAAAGGATCGGACTCTCTCGATGACTTTGTGCCGGTTATTGAAGAAGTGGAACCGTTACCACTTCAGGCGCTCGAGGAACAGGACCAGGGCGATGATGATGACCCACAAATACAATTTATCAAGGAATTAAAGTCGAAGAACATGAATAGATGGAAAGCAATGGGTTATGAGCCACCTGATGATTTAATTCCACTGGCACGTGCTGCTTCACAGGCAGCGTTGAACCGCAGACTCTCTTACGGCGACTCGAAGCAAAGCGCCTTATTATCTGCATCAACAAGCAATTTCCACGTGAAACTCGGATCTTCCAACGAACCATCACTCGAAAACATCGCGGAGGAACCAGCGCCAGTCCAAAGTCCGCCAAAACGCAGACCAAGAAGCGGATCATTCGGAATGAAGTTAGGACAGGCTTCGAGGAGCTCAGAACTGATGAAAGAGATTCTCAGCGAGAACCCTGTCACAATAGAAATCAATGCGATGGACGAAAACGTCGAACCATTCGCTGAAGAAGAACAATTACTTGCTGAACCAGCGGATGAAGAAGAGGAGCATTTCTATGAAGAAGAGAACATCAATGATACCCCTGAACTGTTTGGACGCCTTAATCAGATCGTTATGGATCCGCCAGAGTCCGATGTTGTGAGATCTCTTCTTAATGGAAAGATATCAATTCAAGATAACACTCCGCAGCTCAGATTGAAGCTTCGTCAATACTTAAGCACATGCTCACACCTATTATGGATCCCTGAGGCAGAGTTCGTCACAAAAGTAATGGACACATACGAAATATCAGAAGTTCCATCACCACAAGCGGAAATCGAAGCAAGAATCAATAACATTAACTCAGAAACAGAAAAAATTCACGAAGATTACATGAAACGCAGAAAAGCAATCGAAGAAGAGCGCGACAATGTATATCAACAAGAAGCAAAGGAATATTCCGAGCAAGTTGCTGCTTTGGATCAAAAATTCAACAATCAGGAAGAACTCATGAAACTCGCAAAACCATCGAACAAATTATTGGATCTCAAGTGCCGCGCAAAGCGTGCTCTTGAACTTCGCCACTTCGCGGAGGCACAGAGGATTAATGACGAAGCTGTTCTCCTCGAAGAAAAGGAATCTAAATTGGCGATGAAGAAGATACAACAGAAATATTATGACATGGACAGCAAACTCAAGAAAGACTTCGCAACACGTCATTCAGTTTCAGAAAAGAAATATAATTATTTACTCACTAAACTCGAAGAAGAATATAAAGTGCAGCTCGAATCACAGAAGAAGGCAAAGAAAGTTGCTAAATTATCAACAGAACATAAACATACAATCAAGAAGATGGCGACATCACCACGTTCGCCAAGACTCTCTATATCAGAAAAAGAGTCGATTGTTCGCGATGAAGCAAGCAAACAGTCTGTTGAATCTTCTTTCTTCGCCACAGGAAGACTCACAATTCGCGCTCCTAAATTGTTGGATCGCTCCTCGGATATTAAGATCATTCAGGAAATGGCAAGTCAATTGTCAATCGGAAAATCTCGTAATGATATCGATGTTCAAAGTTCTTATTCACAAACCTCTCGTAAATAAAAAATACTGTTATATTATACTCAATAAATGAACAAAATATTTCAACAAGATTTTAAGCATTCTCATAAAATGATGGTGAACAATTGGCCTTTGGGAACTGGAAAGGATGACATCTGAGTGTTCCTGTAACAATTGGTCCAAGAGATTTCTCAAATGATCTGTATTTTTCGTACATTTGGATGTTTTTGCTGACTTTGTCAATTATTAATGTTAGTGATGGAAGTGTTGCTTTGCTGTTAATATATGAATAGACAATGTAGAGGGGCCTTGGACGCGATTCTTCTTTGCTAAAGAAAGACTCAGGAGTTAAATATTTCTGGCACAATGTTGTAAATATTTCGATGAAATTCTTCATTGACTTTTGATCATCAAATTTAACTTTTGCACTTCCTGAATGGAAAACAAGAAGAATCTCATTATTAGAATCATTGATATTCCTGAGATAGCAACCAAACAAAGGAATTCTAACATTTCCTGAGCTTTGAGATGCAAAAATGATTTGCGCTTCGCAAAGAATAATAATGTTACTTCCTGCATTAATAAACTTCGATGTTGGAGGTAACATCAAATTATTTTCCGTTGTAGCGTTGAACAAAGATGAAATCTTTTCTCTGACGAAAGAATCCCATTGTGGCTGTGATTTTTCGAATGGTTTTACATCTGTTACTGCAACATTAAATAAAGCGTGAGGCTTTCTAACAGCAACAGGTTCTGTCATTCCTTTGTTGATTGCTTGATTAAATGCATCATCAATTGTGTTCTGCTGCGTTAAATAGCGCTGCAATGTTTGAGTATTCGTTGATGACGGAGATCCAAAAGTAACACTTGATATTGTGAAAAGTGTGTATAAACACCTGAAAAATGACGTCACTGCTGAATAACCGAGAGATAATGATATAGAATCAGCATCATGTAATTTAGAAATATGAGCCATTATATCGCTATTGAAGTTCTTCGAGAAAGTTTCAAATTCATTATTTTTGAGCATTTTTGCAATAATCGATTCAATATTACTTGATTCGTAATTTATAAGAAGTTTCTTGACTTCAGTTCGAATTTGATGCGAGTTTTGCATAATTGCAGTGGCAATGTGAGTGACAGTATATTGTGGATTTGCTGTAATAAGGAATTTTTTGATGAGTTGGAATATCATATTCAACGATTTCGAAATTCCATTTGTGAAGAACTGGAAACGCATTGGATAAAGATGCTCAATATCAGCAAACGGGAATGAGCCAAACACTGATGGAGGTGGAATTAAGTTCTTAATTTGCTGGTTATAGTTATTTTCGGAATAATGATATGGCAACTTTCCCTCAAAATCAGGCAACATCGGATAACGCGCGGAAAGGACTGCTATCATCTTCGCACGATTGTGCATAACAGCGTAATGCAGCGGCGTTCTTCCTTTATCATCTATACTATTTGAATACCTATCAATGAGTTTGGAAAATTCTTCGTAATTATCTTTGATAATCGCATCAAATAATGGATTTGAAGCACCGAGAGATGACAAAATATAGACAAAATCGGGCATAAACAGATCAGCAGCAACTTCTAATGGCGTCTTTGAGTTTGAGTCCAAAACATTCAATGTTTCATACATTTTGATTATTCTTATTAAAACTGAAACGTTTGCGGTCATTATTGCTAAATGAAGGTATGTTGTTTGATGCGGAAGCTTTTCTATGGATATTCCTCCCTTTAGTTCAGGTGGAATCTCAAGAATCGTGAAATTAACATTATATGATGCATTTACACTTAATAATTTGTCTAATATATCCAAATCTTGTAAGTAAATGGCGTATGCGATTGCTGTCATTCCATATTTATCGGGTGTATCGACTGGTTGATCGTGATGAAGGAGAATTTGCAAACTTGTGATATTGCGATACAAAACTGCGTATATTACGTAATTTCTGTCCTTATCATCGATTTCGAAGATCTCGTTGTTGTTCGTAATTAAGCTAACTATCGCAGGAAGCTTATTTTTAAATGCAACATGAAGTAAATTTTCACCAAAAGCGTTTTTGACTGATAAATCAGGCTTGTATTTCGAATAGAACCACATACATGCATCAATGCACTGATTTTCTATTAAAACCATCAAGATTGTGTATCCTTTGCTGTTAATGCAGGTATTTGGAGGAATTCCTTTGATCACTTGTTCCAACATCTCGAAGCTTTGTTCGTTTGCCGCTTTAACAATCTGTTTCTCAATGTCTTTCGGAATAATCACAATTGTCATTTAAAAAATTGATTTTTATTTTGCGAAATTTTGACATTTTGCATCCCAAATGAAATGTAGCATATATCTGATCAAATAATATTTTTGACACGTAAAGAATATCTGTCATGTAAATAATTTTGTCATGTAAAACGCAAATCGTTTTAATAAGTTAAAGTAATTTCTGAGCCCATTATTCCGCATTATCGGATTGTACCCTAATCAAAATGGCAAGATTGAGAGGTTTTGGCCTGATGGAGAAAGAGTCAGTTAACAGCATTACATAATTCACATGATGCTTATATTATGCAAATCATTTCGGTAAATTATTGGTTTTCAACATCTTGATTATGAGAATTCTTATTATTCAAAATTGATTATTCCTGCCGTGATATGTACCTGATATTATTGTTTTTCAGCGTGGTACACATTTCGTCGAATGATATAATGCAGTCAAAGGACTGCATTGAAGGTATATATGATGATATTTACGCTGTATGTGGTATGATTATTTTTTCAGTTTTTTAAAAACTTGATATTTAGGGTTTTATTCAATGAAGATTGTATTTTTAATGTTAAAATACGATTTAAAAATGTCAAAATTCTCGGGGAAAGTTTGCTTTAGAATTGTCTTAATGAATTGTAGGTACCATCTTACTATTGTTATCTTGGGCCCGAATTTCGCACGGGCACAATACTTTCTGGTGATTTTGTTGTTAGCTGCATTTAGCTTCGAGATGCACGCTCTGATTGCAAAAGTGTAATCTTTTGAAGCCTGCTCGAGATCTACTGATGTGTACGGTTCAAGGCAGTCCTTCTCCCATCTGAAGAAAATTTTTTGCGTTCAAGTACAACTCTTTTTATTATTTTTTTCCATTAAAGAGTTCATGCATTTGTGCAGAACATATGCTGCGCTGATTTTAGAGCTTGGTGATTTCATCAGTTCTACAGACCCGAGAACAAAAACGAAGAGTTCAAGATCAAAAGTAGGGTGACCAACACTATAGATTTTAACCGGCAACACTGGACAGTCGAACAACTGATCAAGCGCGCCATAGATAAATTACTGGACTAAACACATTCGTTTAAACTATTTAAAGGAGTTTGTGTTATATATGGAATCACGTCCTCACTTCACATGTCAGATGTGAACTCACTTGTAGTGAAAAGTGAATTCTCCCCAACTTTTCGCTATCTCTGTTTTTTGGTCATATTTGATACTGTGCGCAGCCATGACGTGTATGGTGGATGCAAAAATTGTGCGTCAAATGAATACAATCGATGAAGAATCATATAATTTCGCTGTAAAAGCATTCAAAGATCATGTTTATTCACAGAATTAAATATAAATGCATAAGCACACAAAATTCATTACCAAATGACAACAGCTATTGAAGAAAATACTTTTGTCACTATTATTATCCCAACAAACAATGAAAGATATTTTTTCCAAAGATATCCTTTTGTAGCGTGATCTAATTATATACTTTAGTCACTGCATATAAATCAGAACTTGGTTTTGATCAATCAGCATTATTTATTTCGTATTTAATTGCATTTGTCCAATTCTAAAGCGTTTCTGATTCACAATAGAGTCAAATTACTATGGCTTGGCTTCTATAGTATTCATGGCATCAAAATGCATCTTTTCAAGAATACTATTTGTAAATTTCGTTTATAATTAAATGGTAATTGTTCTACAATCTAGCCACAAAGAGTATAGTATACATGCAAAGCCTCAAAAAGAATAAAAAAGATTATTTATTTGAATTGAATTTCTCAAGGTTTTTCAAAAACAACTTGAAAATATGAATATAGGCATCATAGAGATAACAAATATCAAACAAATTCCTTAAAAAGTAAATTAATAGTGGACGTTTAAGATTCCAACAAATGAGTGATGTTTATGAATCAATGAGTGTCAAGGAATCAGAAAAATCAGCGCCATCATCACCGAAGAGCGGTGGCACAGCGATTACTGTTGTTGTTAGAGTCCGTCCACCAAACAGTGCAGAGAAAAATGGACCTTCAGGTCAATTAGTTCGTGTTGTTGACGAAAAATGCCTTGTTTTCGATCCCCCGGGTGAGAGACAGCAGAAGCAGTCATTTATTTCATCATCAAGAGATAGATCCAAAGATATAAGTTTCGGGTTCGATAAAATTTTCGACGAAGATGCTACACAAGAAGATGTATTCGATATGGTAAAAAATACAGTCTTCCAAGAAGAAGGAGGTTTACTCGACGGATATAACTGTACTGTCTTCGCTTACGGCGCCACAGGATCAGGAAAGACATTCAGTATGGCCGGAACCCCAGAAAACCCGGGAATCATGGCGAGATCTGTCGAATATATTTTCCAATCAATTCAAAACCAAACAGGAAGAAAAGCGAAGATCTGCATCTCTTACATGGAAATATACAACGAAATCATTCGAGATCTTCTTCAACCGAACGACAAATCCAAGGAATTAAAGATCGTCGATGATCCACAAAACGGAATTATCGTGACAGGATTAAGTCACAGTTATCCAAACAACACAGCGGAAGTACTCGAATTGATACAGATAGGCAACGCCAAAAGGACACAGGCACCAACAGAAGCAAACGCAAACTCATCGAGATCGCACGCGATATTGCAAATCATTGTCGAAAACTGCGACGATGTTCCGGGTTTGTCGACAGTGTCAAAGGTCGGAAAATTAAGTCTCATCGATCTCGCTGGCAGTGAGCGCGCCACAACTAACACAGGAGTGAGACTGAGGGAGACAGCGAAGATCAACTGCTCCCTCTTGGCACTTGGAAACTGCATCACAGCGCTGTGCAATGGTTCTTCTCACATTCCATTCCGTCAGTCGAAGTTGACAAGACTTCTCATGGACTCTCTCGGAGGAAACTGCAAGACTATATATCTCTCCTGCATCTCACCAAGCTACATGACGTACGAAGACACTTTCAACACGCTTCAGTACGCGAACAAAGCGAAGAACATCAAAACAAATATCAAGAAGAACACAGTCAACGTCAAAGCACACGTTGCAGAGTATCAACAGATGATAGAGAAACTACGCGATCAGGTTCACACACTGCAGTCTCAGGCCGTTAATGTACCTTTGATTACTAACTACGGAAGAACGTGCGATCAGCTTTTGGAGATACAGAAGCACAAGATAACATCTTTACTTAATAAGTGCTTCCCAAAGCCAGATGCAAACATTGAAGAGAAATATGAAGCAATCAGAAAGATGCCAGCAGTCGAGTTCCAGCGCAAATGTGCTCAGCGCGTTGCTGCATATAACCAAGAGAGTCTTAAGACTCGTCCAACAGATGAAACGCAGAAGAAGTGGCTTGAAAAGGAGCAACAGATTCGTCAAGTGACGCTCGAGATATACGGTTTAAGACTCGCTGCAGAGTTATATCAGTCTCAGCTCGATATACAGTCACAACTGATTGAAGAGATTTCCAAGCAGCAACAGAATACTCCTTCAATCGCACCTCAGAAAGTTCCTCAGCTTCCGATTGAATCCGAGACTGAATCTGGTGATGCGATGATTAGTGAAACTGATTCTAATCCAAGTTCCATGCCATCAATTCTCGACTCAGTTCGATTGCTGACCGACGATTTCAGCTCTGAATCACAGACGGAGTCAGAGCCATATAGACCGCGGGCTGCGAACAGGTTCTCTGCAAGGCCTATATCAGCTCGACGCCGTGTTGATAACATTATTAATTCTCAAAATAATCCTGACTCCGATAACAGATCTGTCGCTTCTTCAGTTTATTCAGATGCATTATCACTGAAGAAGAAATCAATTAATATAAGAGAGCAGTTCCAAATATTGAAAGCTCAGAAGGAACGACTTCGTCAAACTGCTGCCAGCAAAGGCTTTATTTAAATGTATGTTTTATATCATTTATATTTATCTTATCTAAAATAAATCGCCATTAATATTAAAATAACATCGCAATTGATATATCTTAATAAGAAAATCAAAATCTATGCTCTTTAAGCGATTTTACTGTATTTTGAGTATTGGCAAGTGATTGCATAATCTTTTTAAAAATGATGGAATATCGCGATTTTTTTAAAAATGATTATGATGACTGTGAATGCTAATTAAATAATGAGAATTAATAAGAAGAATAAATGGTATTTGTTTAATTTACAATGATGTATAAAAATGAGTTAAATCTTGGCATTTGGAAGCAATGTGACAGTCTTTGAGCCGAATCCAGCAATTGTGCGGTTCTCGAACGAGAATTTGTCGGTTGGCAAACGAGAAGCGACTTCATCGCAAACAACTGTTGTTCCAATTGGTGTTGCATCAAGCATTGCGATTGTTTCTTCGACAACCTTACCAGCAACGCCGAATGTTGGGTTCTTTGGCTCAAGGAGTGAACCAATGACTGGACCACCAGCGTGGCATGCAGTTGTGAGCCATAATGAAACACCACCAGTCTCGTTGAGGGATGCGACTTCTTGTCTTAACTTAAGACAGACAGAAACAGACTGAAGTGCCTGCGCTTCAGGATCTGTCTGGTGTGTGAAAAGACCAGCGATGCATAAGACTGACTTACCATCGCATGTGAGTCTATCAACAGCAGTGAACCTGCCACGCAATTCGTCCAATCTCTGATAGACACCATGGAGAAGACCCATGACTGCTGATGGCTGCATTACAGAGATAAGCTCAGAAATGCCTTCGATGGCAATCATTGAGACGACAACTGAATCGGATGTGAAAGTGGATTCTGTTCCTGCCTTGATTGATCTATAGGCATCCAATGGGAGAATACCCTTGAGCATCTTCGCGGCTCTTCTCTTTGCTGCTCTTGCCTGCTCGCGCTGTTCGAGAATCTTTGTTCTGTCGGCAGCTTCAACAATCATTGAGACCAACTGCCCAGCATTGTTTCTTACAGCAATAACTGTGCACTGGACTGGAATACCTTCGCCACTCTCACCAATAAAGATGACCTGATGAGAGAAGCTTGAAACTGTTGGGTCATTTCTCATCTTCTCTATGTCCTTGTAGAAGAGAACAGTCTCGCTTTCGCCAAGTGTTGTCGAGACAGAGATTGTATGTTCTTCGCCAGAGAGTGGTCCATTTCCGGAAACGCCAGCATCTGGAAGGAGCTGTGTGAATGGCTGATGACTGATAACATCGGCACCATATCCTGTGACGGACTTAAGAGCTGGGTTTGCGGACTCAATGATGAGGTTTGGCGTGAGCGAGAGAATAACGTTAGAAGATGTGGAAATCATTGTTTCACCGAATGTCATAACAGCATCATCCTGATGTGGATCCTCACCGAGAGCGAGGTCGAGAAGCATTTTGTTTGACAAGACAGCTTTTGGAGGCAAAAGGGAAATGAGCTGCTTGACGCCCTGGAACATGACATTCAAGTGCATGTAGCACATGTAGAGGATAATGAAAACAGCAATGTCGATGATAACACCAACAGCGATGATGATTCTGCATCTGGAAATCATAGCATTGGCTTGCCGTGCACCTTCAGTAGCGAGTCTGTCATTGAATGAATTCAGCTGGTCAAGAAGTCCATCATCCATAAGATACATGATCTCAGTGAATGCTTCAGAACCGTTGAGCATTGTGTTTGCTGGGGTAATTGAAAAAAGTCTGTTTCTCATCAAGATGATGATGTAGTTGACCTTCTTATCCATGGACTGGCAGCTGACAGCGCGCATGGAGTAAATCGTTTCATCAGACTTAGTATTGTTGCTGCATTTAGCAGATAATTGGAGGTTATCGAGTTCCTCATCATAACCAATACCTGCTGACATAAGGACCTTGTGAGCAGCATCAACAACCTCAAAATCATGCTGAAGAGTCTCCTTGGCAAATGACTGGTTGATTTGACCCATAGCATAAGAAATGAGTGTGTTGATGTAGTGGAAGATGTAGCTGTGTCTCTGAGAAGAGTATGAATACAGAGTGAACACTTTCTGGAATGAATCAAGACCGCTGAAGATGTTTGTGCTGAACAATATGATAAGGCATGAAGCGATGACATAGAGAACAACAACAAATGGAATCAAGCTCTTAAGTGACTCGCTCATGTGCATGTTGAGGGAACCGCCCTGATCAAGTGGCTTTTCTTCTGTGCTCTTGATGATTGGAAGGACGGACTCCTTGACAATGTCTGGCTTAACTGTTCTGAGTGTCGCTGAAATCCTGTGGAGATCAGAAACAAAGTAGTAGATAACGTAAGCAGCAAAGCACTCGAAGATGATCAAAAGAAGAACTGGAAGGAAGTATGACATGACATAAATGATTGTTCGAACTTCACTGACATTGTCAAAGCCGCTCTGTGTGAGCAAGTTGGAGATCTTGAGCATGAACGGTGGTAAGTTAACACCGTTGATGACGGCTGTCTTCAAGATTGATGCAAATGTTGCATTCTTCTGGTTTTCTGGCGCTTGAACTGGTGATATACCGAGTCCAAACTTAACGTTGTTGATGACACCATTGAGAGCACCCTTGATTGACATTGGGACGTATGTGATTTGACCATTATTGCCGAAACCGGAAAGAAGGGCAGAACCATTGATGTATTCTTTAATAATCTGGCCTTCAGCATCACCCTTAACGATTGAAGAGAGAACAGATGTTAATGAGTTGACGACACTCAATGACTGTCTGTGTGTCCAGAGCTCTGTCGATTTGAAGATGCCTTCTTCTGGGAGATCATCATAGAGAGAAGTGTATTTGTCAACCATCTCCTTGACATTGTAGATAATTGTATTTGGATCAGCAAGATTGGAACCGTACTTAGCAAGCAAGAAGGCAGCGCCTGTTGTCATCTGAACGAATGAAGATGTTGCAGAAGCTAAGTTCTGGTTCGCAAGGACGTTGGCGAGAGAAGATTGAGCGATGTATGGGATAATGATGAAGATGATGATGAAGACAATAAGGAATGTGATCAATGATGTGTACATGAAGTATTTAAGGCTCTTAATCATCTTCAAGTGACCCTTTCTCAGAGCACTCTGCATTGCAAGTCTGATTCTACCATCCTTAAGGAAGTTGGAAAGAAGTTCTTCATTCTTTGCCTCGAAACCTGCACTCATTGATGAGTTGGAGAAGCTGCCGGAAGAAGAGAAAGACTGGTTTGCCTTTGATGTTGATGTGTTGTCATCTGGGCCCTTCTTGATGAACTGTCCATTGACATCAACGCAATGCTCGAAGAGGAGCTCTGGGATGACATTGACAATGGACTGGAAGCATGGATCACGTTGGATCTTGCGGCCGATTTCAACAGATGCAGCCATTGACTTCCAGCGGAGAGCTTGATGATAGTTACCGAGTGCTTCGACAAGGAATGTCGCGTATTCTTCGCAAAGAGAAGAGTTGGATGGGAATCTCTCCGTAGAGTCATTGAATGCGCTATCGATGTTGAGAGATTCAGTGTGGATGTAGTGATATGTTTCCATAGAGATATCCTTGGAGCCAACCGTTGCGATTGATGACCAGAAGCAACGAACCATTGCGGTGACCTTTGTTGCCTTGTTACGGAGAACAGCGATGTGATTTCTTGCATCATTGGAAACAGCAGACTGACGTGTTAAGTGGATCTTTGTGATCTGGTAAAGCAAGTACTGCTCAATGAGTGATGGATCTCTCATGTTACTGAGGTTGACAAGGAGTGATGTAAGAAGCTGAAGCTCACTCGGGAAGAAAGAAACGATTTGGATGACAGCTTCGAGAATTGTTTTTTCTGCGTAGTTTGTGACAATGTATCTAATGAATGAGAAATCAAGCAAAAGATCGCAACGCTCAACAAGGCCAATGTGGAGATATCTAATAGCATCCTTTGTATCCTTGAAAACAAGAGTATCAAAGTATTCTGTTTTCTCGCTATCAGAGATATCATTTCCGAGTCTGATTGCCTTGTAAATGAGTTTGTTCTTGATTTCTTCGTAGCGCTTCTTTAAGAAAATGTTGTAACAAATTGCGGCAATTGGAGAAAGAACAACTGGAATGAATAAGATTGCGTACCATGGGATCTTGATGTATGTGTCAATGAGTGCAATGAGAAAAGCGATTGCTGAGAAGAAATAGAAAATTGAGAAAACAATTGTGCACTCAAATCTATAAATTGGGAATTCATTAAGCTTATACAAGCAGTAGCAGCATCCAGCAACCAAAACAAGGCACAATATTGTTGATATCCAATCTGGGAATGAATCAACGAATACTGACAAAAATGTTGATGCGATGGTGATGTACATGAAGAATGGAGCAACAAGATGGTCCCATTGACCAAAATTGTTCTTCAAGACAATCGGCGATTTAACAGTGAAGCCTGCTGTGAAATAGAAAACGAGACAGAGTGCGAAAAGCATGATGATATCCAAAAAGGAGAAAACTATGTTCTGAGGATTTGGATCAGCGAGTAAATCAACGAATGCATAGGCGGATGATGCAGCAACACTTGGAAGCATCAATGGCAAAACTATAAGGAGGAGAACCCTCAATGTGTAAAGCTGCCATTTTTGATATGTGCGCTTATTTTTGTACGATAAATAACAAATGATGTAAATTGCAAGTATAATTAAAGTAACAGCGACCTCTATAGCCGATACGATTGCATGCGAGAGTGCTGTAGAGATAGTTTGACCAAAATCAACGAGACTTTGCAAACCTTTGAAAAATCTTGGCGCGTCTGGCCATCTTACGTTAGATGGGATCCAAAGAGCCGAAATCGCCGCTTGAATAAATGAGAGAAACATCTCAACATGAAGGATGAACCTTGGAATATTTGCAAATCTTGACATCTCACTAAACAAGGGGAAAATTGTCGACTCTAAGCGCTTCTTCGAGCGTGTGGCCTCATCGCTCGTCGAACCGTTTGACGAAAACGAGGTATTCGTCGTCGAAACGGACACAGAAGGAGCAATAGACGCCATTTAAAAACAAATTTTCAATTTTGTGAAAACTCTTAGAATATTTTGTATATTTCTTTCAATCATAAATTTTGCTTTCGTTTTAGTACATATTAAAATAAAATTTTAAATGAATATAACAAAAAACGTATTTTATTCGTTATTTAATAATACTTACATTATCTTTGCTAAAGCGTAAATAGATATTTTAATTTACATGCAGAATTGTAAATATCACAAAAAATTGAAAGCTTTCTTGAAAAGTGACTATATTAGTTTTTTCTAAACCAAATTTTACAGACAGTGATTATATTTCTTGGAAAACCGCTCGCTTACAATGATTTTATGAATGCCTCATTATGAGAGAGGTATGGATCGGAAATTGTCCGACCGGATTGATCGGCCATTTTATTTTCTCTTCTTTGATTGCCAGCCCATGATGTTTTCCACATTATTTGAGTCATTTTTGAGTATTTTTTGATCTTTCAATAGAAAAATATCGAAATTTTTGAAAAATAAATAATGCAAATTGATTTATTTTAGGTTTGCAATGTGATACTACAAAGATTTCAAAATCTCAAATTTTTCAATACATTGTTGGGTTATTCACCCAAAGTATTAAAGGGGCCTAAAGTATGTCACTTTTAATCGACAATAATCGTTCTTTTCCTCTCAATTCCATATCAGAAAGTGACATACCAAACAACACTAGTTTCATTCCTAAAATAAAATGATATTATTTTCAGTTTAAAAGTATCATTCATGATATATGCTTGTGCAGAACACTATACATTGTTCTTAACATATTAGAAAATTTCAAAAATAATGACTAGAGAGAACTGCATTTCAATGCAATTTATTCAACTAAGTTGAAAGCCGGATAAAATGGATTGAAATCAGGATACTACCGTTTAAATTAAGCAAAATCGCACAAAAGTGGAAATGTTGAGTTACTTCAAGATTTTCAACAGCTTCCTTGACTATAAATTTGCATCCAAACCGAGAAAATGACTCAAAATCAATACATGTACCTATAAATTTGCATTCAAACCATCTATAGCACACTGAAATACGATTCCTACTATACATAATGAATTATGAAATACCATTTCCTCCCACACATAGATGCTCTGGATGAAAATTGATCTTATTTATAATATCGGCTCTTGAAGAGCTTTTACAGCATTTCATTGATTAGAATGTGAGAATATCATCAATAAAGCTGTTGAATCCCCATATAATCGCTCAAAAATCAAACTTTTACGCAAATCTACTGCATTTTAACGGAATATTCTATATTTATATCCAGTTTATCCAGTTTGATACATAATTGGACATCTTGGATTGAAATATAGTTGCTTATGAATTCAAATTTTTCCTTCATACAACTTCTATTCGTAATACATGTTCCATTGTTTAAGATATTAAATGAAATACCATAAGCTACTTAATTACATTGAATTAAGTTCACCAAACTTTATATACGATTCATCACTATATAATTTATATATTTTATCGATAAATCAGAGTTTATTCTACAAATCAACTATGCCTATTAACACGTGGTACAGTTATTAGGGATTTATTCCCAAATATATAAATTGAAATTTTTGAAGTTGATAATATTTTAGTTTCAAGACTGTAAGATAACGTGAGATCTAACAGAGATATGGTGAATATAAATAAATTCATCTTATTCTTCCTTTTGAACCTTTTGAATGATGGACCAGTCTCAACAATAAAGAATTATAGTCTTTCGAAGGTATAAAACGTTGACGTAGTTTATTGTAGTGATTGTATCAGAGTATGCTTCAATAATGCTGTAGAATTTGAAAATGAAATTTGATCGGTTGATTGTAGGAAGTTGAATTCTTAATATGTTGTCACACGGGACGAGCTCTGATCAGTGCTATACTTGCTTCGATGCCAAGTTGATTCTATGCAGAGAGGAAGTACGATAGAGGTCTATCGTTGGACTTTTCCACCCTAATGAGGACGATAATAATTTTTTCCCCTCTCTCACCTTATTATTTTTTAATTTTGTGATTTTTTTTGTTTTTCAGATTTTGAGCTAGTGATTGTGATATGTTGTTATACGGCTGTAACCTGTAATAGATATGATGATATCGAAGGATACAATTTTATATTTTTAATTTTACAAACGATAATGGACAACAAAATGAATTTTCATTACATTCCTGTCTTTTGTCACGAGTACAGTCTATTCCTCCATTATTGGAGATAAAAATAACTGCAACAGAGACATCAAAACAAAGATGTCAAAATCCCAATAAGTTTGGTTAGTAGTATAGTAAGGGGGCTACTTGTCATTCTATATATAAAGGATGTATTCCAAACACGATATATAAACAACAAATCCGAGCAACTAATTTTTAAAGTTAATTTTAAAATAATTTAATTTTTTTATT
>JALKBU010000779.1:0-25009 GCA_023091735.1 Trichomonas tenax | reverse complement strand
GAAATCGTATATTTTTGGACGATTTGTAATGCAATCAATGATTTGATAGATATATAGACTGTGCCACTTACACCACTGGATAGACAACTATCAATATGTACATGAAAGTACTTTCAAATCGAAAAAAATATATTGATCAGATAAAAAGTTATGAAGGTCGCGGGACTACACCGCAGAAGGAAAAATTTTCCCTGACTTTATCTCTTTGATTCTTTTTCATATAATTCTGTATTCATATTGAAACATAGGCAATTTTAGGACCCTGCATATTTTATTGGAGGGGACGTGCTTTTTGTAATATTTATAATATAGATATTGATTAAAAATAATTATTATTTTAAAATATAGAGTTTATTTGAAAAAGTTTAAGAATTTGGGTTATGAAGGTTGATGATAATCATCGCGAAAGAAAGCAGTTCTTTCGCGAATAGACACACTACAGAAGCACGACTGGCATGTAGCCTCATGCCTATATCTATCTCTTCAATCTATTCCGATTTTAGATATAACTATTACTTTATTTTCGCGAAAAATTGCGATCCATTTTAATCACCTTCTGCAAGTACCGCAAGCCTGCATACTCTATTTTATCGAAATAAAATAAAATAAAAAATCAAATTTAACTCAGACTGCATTTTTATTTGTGAGATCAGTAAAACGTTCTTAGAGACTTCACTCATATGCATATCTCAGGTACAGAAACAAAATAATATTGAATTTTTGAAATTCTGAATAATCATTCAGCGTAAGTAGGTAAAAAGGAAAGGAGAAAAAGAGAGAAGAGAAAGAAGAGAGAAAAAAGGGACATATTTGATGATCGACTAACTTGATTGGATATTTTACTGTTTTTGTGGGCCTGAGGCAATAATGACGCAGCTGGAGCCTTCGGTCCGATTTTTCGTCACTTTTCTCCCGCCAAATAATGTTTTCAATAATTTTACTTCTAATTTATTATCATAATAATTTTTTACCCGAAAACATTATATTTAAAGATGTTTTTTACGAAATTCACTTTGAAATTGTTGATTATATTCATAAAAGAGGTATAAGTATCGATAACGCATATGCGTCTGTCTTTTGGAAGCTATTGGTGCATCTTATTCAAGAATATTTTAAATACTTAAAATTACTGCAGCAATGCTATATCTGATTGAACACAATTAAATCTCTAGCCTATGTATACATTTTTAAAAATTTAAGTATCAAACACATATTTTGAAAGTAATACAAAAATAATCTAGGTGATGTAGAGGGTATATTATGTGTTTGACAATTGAAACAGGCGCAGCACAGAAAATAATTCCGATATCCGCTACGAATAGTCCGTCTTCTTGCCTAGAAGTATTAGTTCGAGAAAAAATCGCGGCTTTAAACAAGGTTATTTTTTCCCAATTGAATATTCGCTGATTTTTTCCCCTTTCAGCTGAAATCAAATATATTTCATCGATTTGTAATGTATACACATGGAAAATGATATTCAGTGAGTGTTGTAAAAAAGTTACTTTTCTTGAATTTTATCTTTGAGTTTTTCGATGATTTTCTCTTTAATCTTGTGTTTCATTTGTATAAATGTATAGGCCTTTACGTGTTGATTTCCTTCGCGAATTCAAAACGCAGTTTCAACCTAGTGAAAAGACTTATAACAACATTTTAAAGTCTGCACCAGTCATTGTTAATGTAATGGAGACAGAAGTTAAAATGTCATGAAACATTTTCAACAAAGCTTAGTGTGACTCATGCATATATGAATGATCGTGTGTGAATAGTTTGCGATATAATTTTTACATGATTTATTTGAGATTTGTCAAAATTTTGTGTTTGTTCGATGTGATATGTGTATTTATGTCATATTGTGTACGAAAAAGCTATATTTTAGCAATCAATGGTCATTCTTAAAAATATTAGCAAATATTGAAAAATGGAATGAAAATATTAACTTTTTAGTGGAAATTGGTTATAGGCTTTATGGGAGAATGTTGGCTCAACTGATCAGTATAGGCTGAATCGGGATATCCGATGTTTTTGCATAAAATTTTTAGATAATTTGAATCTGAAGGCAAATGATTCTATCTTCGAGGAATAAGGAGCCATTTGACACGAAAAGACCAAGTGCTTCTTGATTCCTCGAAGATAGAATCAATTACCTTCAATAAATAAATTCGACACAAAGTCTACAACAAATGGGCCTGTCTTCGAGTAACCATCCGGCTAAGGACATGCAAAGACATAGTTCGCTGTGATTCCTCGAAGACAGGCTCGTTTGTCGTAGATTTTGATTTCGATAATTTGCATCAGAAGGCAAATGACTCTATCTTCGAGGAATCAGGGGCCATTTGGCACAGAGAAGTCAGGTGCTTCTTGATCCCTCGAAGTTACAGACTATATATTGATTCTCCTTAATGATCGATTCAAAAATTGACTTTTGATAACAACTTTTGTGATTAATTTTTACAATAATGTTTTAAATCTAATGTCAAGTAATATTCATTATATTTTTTCTTTCACTGAAAAGTGCAATCAAAAGTGCAAATCTTTGTAATATTTCGTCTTTCTATAGTACATAACATCGCTAATATATTTGTGGACCGAGGAAGTATTTTTGAAATGATACACATTTTTTTCATTGAGCTCTGCTAATTTTGGACTTCCTTGAGGAAGCTAATTTGAGAAGTTTACATTAAAAGTAACACTTGAGAGATTCTTTTACATATACAACAATTATGCTATTTCATGCCTATATTCTTGAAATCAAGGCTGAATTTTGCGTTTTTAAATTTTCAACAAAATTTTTGATTCACAACGAGGTCTAATTTTTTGCATACGTATTTACTATCACATGCTGGTATTGGATCCGCATTCTGGCAAATTGACGAAGGATGATAGCAAATTGACGATGGTCGGCAAAAGTTCTCAATTCTTTGGCAAAATTCGCTCAATTGGTCAACGATGAATTACATTATGCACTGATCATTCAAAAGTACATAAACAAAGAAAAATGCGTGAAACGCTTTCCATTTCGATATATAACTATATATAGCACATTTTTTCACGCATTCGAGATTGAAGGAGTTTGTATTCAAAAATTGAATAATTAAGCATGTTTTTTTTTTACAATTTTTATGATTCTACCATATCATGTTTCATCCATTTTGTTTCAAAGAATTTTTTTTACAAATATTTTTGCATAATTAGAGCCTTTTAATATTATGGATGGATTCCCTATACCAAGTGAACAGGCAATGTACAACAGCAAATATAGGAGAACTACCGCACAAAGTATCAGGGATCATGAAAGAATAAAACTCAGGATATTCAAACTTGGGGCAAAATATGATTTCGTAAAGGCTTCTCTTGATAATATGTTTGGCGCAAATGCAACTGTATACACCCTGCTGTCACATGCATCTTGTTACGCAGGAAAACTCAATCTTCATATTGATCGATTGGCACAGAGGTACAGACAAGGGTTAATTTGCTGGTTTACTGAAAACTGGAACAGCATAAGCCAGCTTATCACTAAAGATAATGAACAGAAAATAGAAGTCGTCCAACCTTCTATGAAGATAGATATTTCAGATTTCCGCGAATTGTTGAATTACCACTGATATTATTTCGTTTTTTTTTTTTATGACTCGTTATTGATTTTTTTCTCAAACTGGTCTTAACTATTATATTATTTATTGTTTAAACATATCCTTATTGTTATTCAATCCCATAGATTTTCTGGATTTCTTACAACCTCAAAAGGGCAGGCGGTCGATTAATTAATGGTTTTTCAAAAAATATATGTTCAGGAAATGAGACCACCGTGTCATTGATAGGACGCATGTGTATTGCTGAATGGGTGGATTACAATGATCACATTTCAAATTTCGATATCTTTGGAAACATAGCACGTGCAAAGCGCATTTGCATAACAAGACCATGAAAAGATAGAATTTGCAGTATAACATGGTATGTGAAACTGTTAGCGAGAAAAAAAAACTTATTTCCAAAATTCAACGTTCAGGATGTTTCTAAATGAATATAACACAAATATTTAATAACCATAAAGAATCTCAAACAATTTAACAATATAACTAAAATCAATCTTCGAAATCTGATGAAATGTCTATGTCAATGCCACCATCAGATCCATCTTCCTTAGCTGCACCATCCTCTGACTTTACATCTTCATCATCCACATCAAAGCTGTATGAAAATTGAACTTCGAAGTCATCATCATCTATTTCTTTGTCTGACTTCTGCTCATTGGCTTCTAGCTCTGCGTTGATCTGTTTTTCTATTTCTTCAAAGTCTTCGATATTTGATTTTTCTTCTTGCTCTTTAGGCGTATCTTGCACAGTTTGCTTCTGCGGCTCTTCGTTGGCTTCATCCGAAATATCAATAAACTCGTCATAGCTGAAAGAATTATTCTTGTTTTCATCATTTTCGTTCTGTTTGTCTGTTTCTTCCTTTGGCGCTTCTTGAGTGGGTTCTTTCTCATTGTCTGAGTCTGGAACTTCGAAAATCTCTTCTTCCTCGTGATCTTGATTGTTTAATTCCTGTTTTTCGTGATCACTGGATTCCACATTAGAGTCTGGCTTCTCTTCAACAAATTTCTCTGTGTGCCCCTGTTTTTCTTCCTCTTCTTCGGCTTTTTGATATTGATTCTCTTGAACATCTGCGTTTACTGGAGTTTCTTGTTGGTCTTCGTGTATTTCAGCCTCACACTGTTCTTCTGGCATTGTTTTGTCTGATTTATCCTCAACTTTGTCAGACTCGGAATCCGAATGAACAAAGATATCCTTCTCTTCTTCCTCAGAATGATCTGAGTTATCCTCCTTGATATCTTTTTTCTCCTCCTCTTCCTCTTCTTTCAGGAATTCGAAGATCTCATCTTCCTCTTCGTTATTTTCACTTTTTTCCTGGTGATCGCCATCTTTCTGTGTGTCGGCTTGATTTTCTGCGTGCTCTTCTTCCTCCTCGTCGTTATCGTCTTCGAATATAAATTGTTCCTCCTCTTCTTCTTCGAATTCTTGGACTTCCTCCTTCGCTTTCTCTGCTTCTTTCTGTGGAGGGATTTTCTGCTTTGGCTTTTCTTCTTGTTTCTGCTTTTGCTGTGGTTTTGGTTTTTCTGCTTCTTGAGGAGGAGCTTCGGATGAAAATCCAAGTGATAATTGATCGACATATTGTTTGGCAGTCATTTCAATGAAGCTTGTCTTCTTTTTCTGATTCTGTTTTGTAGATTGCTTTTGATTCTTCGGCTCTGATTTCTTTTCAACTTTCTTTGATTCAACAGCTTTCTTATTCTCTTTGATCTCTTCTTCCTCATCGAAATAAGCAGAAATTGTATCATTAAGCTCATCATTGATTCTTGCAAATCGTTTGTTCGCGTGTACAACGAAATACTCACTATTATCATCATCTTCGAGCTCCTTAGGAATGAAACTCTTAACATTTGGATTCTTTGGCTCATCAGCTCTCTTTATAGAAATCGAATATAAATCATTGATATCATCGGAATCAGATTGACCGAAAACTCCGCGTCTTGGTTCATTTGACTTTGACTTCTGTTTCAGTTTGGCGCTGCGCTGCGGTGGTGGTGGAGATGCTTTGAGAATATCAATTCCTAACTTTTTTGTGTTTGATATTTTCTTCGCTGGTGGAGAATTTATGTTGTGTTTATTGAGATTGATGATCTCTGATGATACTTGTTCTTGTGAATACTCTGTTTTAACATAGCTTTCATTGTATTCGTTATATTCTTCTTCTGAGTCAGAAATAAAAGTATTTTTTGGATGGTTAAATGTATTAATAAGGAATTCAACAGTGGCATCAAATTTGTGAGATTTAGAGCGATGATTCATTTGATTTTGAATTGCTTGCTTTGATCTTGTACTTTTACGATCATGTGGCTTATGCGGAGCATTTCTATGATGATGTGAAGATGGCTTTGAATGATGTGAATGAGAAGAACGATTTTTCCTTGATTTATCAAGAAGAGTTTGTTTTAGTTTACGCACCCATGTCGAAAAAGACTTTTGTAGGGAAATGAATTGTTCAGTATAAATTAATTCGTTTTCTTTCTGCTTTAATATTTTTTGTTGTTGAGTTCTTCTCGAAGATGATGTTTTTGTCGATTTTGGATGTGTTTCCTGTATTTTGTGATTCTTTTTCTGTGGTTTAATAGGCTTTTGTGGCTTCTTTTGTTCGATTTTATTTTCAATTTCGTTTTCTTGTGAATATTCGATTGTAGATTCGTATCCTTTCGATTCCTCCTGGAATTTTTCTTTTGAAGGACTGAGGATTTCTAAAAGTTTCCGAAGATTATAGAGAACTTTATCAGTCTCCATTATCGAAAAAAACTGTACGTTTATTATTCAGATTTTGTTATTTGTCACGAATTAACACTATAATCAGTATATATAGGACCACTATTTATATTTTCACATATCAAAAACAACATATACCAACTTGTATCTAATATTCCAAATCAAAGAATGAAATATGAATGATGTTGGATTCATTCCTAGAAATAATATTCATAAAAGTCCTTTTTATGTCATATTTAGCGATGAGCAATTGCTGATACAACATTTTTTGATGTCAGATAAAAATTCTTGAATGCTATGTATTTTATGCTTTGTCTTCAGAATACGAGTATACAATCTTTCAAGAGATTTTAAAAACCTAGTGAGTAAAGAGTGAATTCATTTGTTTTCGTTTAATCAATTCAAAATGATGATTTATAATAAAATGGAATAATTATGCTGGTGTTTTATAGAGATACTAGAGTGCTCTTTATTGTGAGAAACATCTTAGCCTATAGATCAGATGATCATTAGATTTGAAAAAGAATTGATATTTTTGACAGATAATTAACATTTTTGTCGTGTAAAATTTAAAAATATAAAGACTAATAACTCGAGAATTTGCCGATTAATAGACAAATTTTTATTTCGAAATATGAATAATATTTTGAATGCTATAAAAAGGAAGGAGAAAGAAAAATCAGTTTCGAAGACGTTTAAAAAAATGACGAATGAAAAAAGGCGTTTTTGTAAACATAACGATTTGTAAAAATGATTGGTGGAGTGATACAGCCGAGGACTCCTTACAACTCCGTCGAATGCCTCACTCAACTGATCATAAGGGTCAAGCTGATCATGGACAAGATAACGAGAAAGATCGAGAAAGGCTGCCAAGACCAAATTATTCAAATTATTCAAGATATTAGAACGCAAATCGAAGATAGCGTAACGGATATATCACCAGATGCTATAAATAGAGAAGCTTGTCCAAGAGTTGGGCAAAGTTATTCGCTATTTGATTCATTAGAACTTTTATGTTACAAAATTTCGATGTCCCTCAATGATAACATCATTCCGAACTTCATGCCGTACTTCTACATTCATTTCACAGACCACGTTGTTCCTTATTTGAAAGTTAAAATTAATGAAAACGAATTTCTCGATGATATTCTCAAAAGAGATTTAAAGACAAACAATTTCAGACTTCGCGACTTTGGTGAAATAACAACACCGCCACAGCTATTCTTTATTAAGATCGAAAGAGAAGAACAGAACGACACACTATTAAAATTACGCGAAACACTCGATTTGACAGAGTTTGGAGGTACTAAATACCAATTATGCATGTTCTGCAATACAAAACAGCCAGGAAGAGATAATTCGATTATTATGTTCATGAAAGATTCGAAAGGATGGTTTTCGATCGATCCAACAGAAATTAACGCATTAGCGCAATTCACATTATCAAAAGAAACACGACATTCATCAACACCAACAATTTTAGTTGCATATATCCAAGGAAAATCAAATATCGATACTTTTAGGCCAGGCCCAGCACAGTCCGTAAGGAATGAGTCTGCTGTGTCATTCATAAAGAAGAGAGAGCTCGAACGCGCAGAAAATGTTAAATTAGACGCTCCAAGAACTCTCAACATTTCAATTTTCGATCCATCGAAGATGGCGATGCAGAAGATGCCGGAAGTTCAATTCCGCTCCACAGATGAATACAAGAACGCTATAAGGAGTTTGAGAAACAACCTCGTAGCGAAGGGTGCAAAAACTGCAGAAATATACTTCCGTCAAGATGAATCTCAATTATACGATATTCCGCCACTTGAAGTTCCAGAAGACAATGGTGAACTTCTTGGCGACTACACAGGCTCTTACTTGTTCGTGAACGACTTCCTCAGAACTAAACCGATCAAAGTCAATCTCGTCAATCTTACGAAACCAGATTTCTATAAGATTACAGTTAACTTTGCTCCTTACCACAAAGTTTCAAATGTTCGTGAGTATGTCAATCGTGCTCTTGCAGGAGCCCTCAAGTTGCCACAGAAGAACAGATATATCTATTACTGGGATGGAGATTCATATCAGATTGCGGATGATGACCAGAAAATCGATAGTTTTTCGCCTCCTGAAGAATCAGACAATATTGAGTTTTACTTCACAACAGATGGACGCGTTCCTGATGGTGCACATGTTTTGCGCATTAGATTTGTTGAAGTTGAGCCTTATTATCAGGCAACAGATGCTCAATTCTCATTCAACACTGTTCAGACAATGGATGCACTTGTTCAGTTCGCACAGAAGAAATTCCAGTTCCCTGGCATCGACTTCTTTACGTTCCAGGAGCAAGGCCCGCGCTTATATGTGTTTCCTAACACTCTAGGAAAGACACGCGAGGGCAAGAAACTCAGTCCAATGATGTTATTTGATGGATTGAAGTCTCCTCTCTTCGCACAGAATTCTCTCAAAATATTGTCTGATACTTGCGTTCTTTCTTTCGTTCTCGCTGAGCAGATGAACCCACTCCAGCTTACGAATGACGCATTTAGATTAGCATTCGATGTAGGAACAACATATAAGGAGATAAAACCGAAGTTGTTCAAGGCTCTTGATACCGACAAACTTGATGTGATGTATATTGTTAACCAGGGTGATAAGGTCCATCTCAACGATAAAATGCTCGCTAAGGACCTCACTAAGGGTGTTTTCTTTGTTAAGATTTTAGAATAAAGTTTCCAAATGTGTAAGATTATTTCAAAAAAAAAAGATAAAAAAAAATTTACAAAACAAAATCGAAATATATATATATATTAAAACTTAAAAAATCTATTCGGATGAATTTATAAACCCATCCTCCATGAGCATTTCAACAGCAGCAATGAAGAAATCCTTCGCGCGACCAATAATATCACTAAGTTGGATGCATTGCCATTTATCAACAAACTTTGATATGGAGACGGCATTTGATGGTGGGCTCAAGGACATAAGGCCAAGTAAAAGCGTCAAAGTATCATCAAATGACAACATTCCTGAATCTCCACTAAAATATTGTGCCAAAGCTGAAATTGTGGTGTGCACATGCTTCATTAAGTCTATAGGATTGGTCATTGTCTCCATCATTCTCATCATATTTAATTGCTTTGATTTGAACATCGAAGCAACATTTAAACCTGGTGTGTAGTTTCTCAATATCTCTTTCGACAATCGTAGATCACGAACAGACTGTTTCGAAAACGCTTCCGCTTTTTTCAAGAAATTTCCATTTTCTTCGTAATATTCGTGCAGCTCTGAGTGTATCACGTAGGCCTCATCAAACAAATAACGGATCAATGAAGTATAAACGATGGCTTTCGACATTTCGTTAGATACGTTTAAAAGATCGTAAACTTGAACGCAAAAATCAGATATCGCTGTTAGAGCCAGTTCTTGGTTTCCATCGAGAATCATTTGAACAGTTGGCTTTATTGAGTCAGCAACTGGAGATTGAATCAAAAATTGGATAATAACAGTGTCAAAGTATGATGGCGGTGAGTAAAATAAGTCTTTATCGAATCTGCTGTTCGCTGTAATGAATTCTAATCGTATTTGATTCTTATAATCTGGTAAAATAATTTTTGCAAATATTTTTTTGCTTTTTTTGAATAACGACTTCCTATTCGTTTTCATCTGTTTGTACAACTCATTTTGTCGACCAGAATCGTCGAGATAAGCGCAGAAATTGTCAACGTCAATATTAACAATCGGGTGCTCTATCAAAAAGTTGAGCATTTCGTTTGCTAAGTCCAATATATTCTCGAGGGTCTCGATTTCGTACTTAAATATTTTCCTGTCCGCCCTTCTTAAAAAATGATTAACGACATTCAGCATTTTCGTATATCCGTTGCTTTTATCAGCAGATTGGTAATACGTTGGCATCGCTTCTTTCCTTTTTACGTGATTGATTGCATTTCTATGTCCTTTAATGAACGCTTCGAGCTTCTCGTGTATAACCTGTTGCATGGGAGGAGTTGGGATGCCCGGCATAACAAATTGGGCGTAATTTGTTAACTTGTCGGGCAAATAAAGCATGAAAATTGTGGCACTTTTTGATCATCAATTATATTTAAGAATTATCTCCAAACTTCCAAATTCTACAGTTGAATGTTTTCTGGTTCAAAGGATCTGTTTCACTTTAAAATTTTTGATGATTTACTATTTCATTTACTGTTGAGTGACCAATTTCAGAGCTGTGGAAGAAACGATAGAAAGTGCTTTTATTTTTTATGTGCAACTTTGACATCATATAACATGTCCCTGTGCCATAGTACAGGCAAAGTTTGGAAGCTTAACCACATTGTGAATCAATGAACAGAGACAATAAATTATCTTCCCGGGATGTGTTTATTAACTTGAGAAATTTAATATATAAGATGTGTGTGCCTTTGGGGATACGATGATATATAGGTGATGAACAATTTGCAATTGTGTTACTTTTCTTTTTCTGTTTTGTTTTTGAGTTAATATCTTCTTCATCATTTTCTCAAAGATGTCTTTGTCATGGGAAATTAGCAATAAGTCTGTGAAATAATTATGAAGTAACGTGATGTTATAATATAGATGTATATGACTCAATGATGCATAAAAGAAAGAAAAGTAACACAATAGCTAATTGTTATATGAATAACAAAATGTCTGTTTAATTCCTTTTTGATTTGCATAACATTGTTCTATGCATCCTTCTATACTCATCCTATGTATCTGCAGATATGATCTCTTCCTACTAGGAAGATATACGCTTGACAACTTCCCCGAGCTCACTTTTTTGCACATTTTTGGAGTGTCACCACATTTGTTCTATGACCATAAACACGTATGTCCACAATATGCATTGTATATTATTGAATGTGTTTAAAATATTTCTGCTGTTCATTAAGTTCTATTTTGCATAAATGAAGAAATAATCAACATCGAAATGATGATTCATAAAACATAGATGTTAACTTAATAAATTTTAGTTATACTCGAGCTATATAATTCCCCACTCAAATGCATTATTTATATTTAGAGAAATCTAAGAAAATCGATATTAATAGCCAAATTATCAATGATTAATATTTATGACATTGTAAAAAATTAATGTCAGAATGTCAAATATTCAAATCTATTTTTTCATTGCTAATTGTCATTGATCTCATAAAGTCATATGGTTGTGGAGCACTAGAAAAGCTATAATTGACTACTTCTTAAATATTGAACTCTAAAAAGCACTTTTGGAGTAGTTTGAAATAATTTCTTCAATATGTATTATATAATTGAATGATAAGCAGTTCATTGTGAATTAATTCAATATTTCAATGTGTTGCATCATACAATTGGCTATATTGTGAATGTTATAATAGTATCAACTTTGACGATACATTATTTCATGTTTTTATCAGTATATTTATAATGTGCAAATCTTCCATAACTGCCCTATATGCATGAGAATCGAGTATGACATGTTTTGCAAAATATTAAAAATAAGAATAATAAAATAATTTACTTGTTGTATCCATTAACGATAGTTGTAACCTTTCCTGTGTCTGGATGGATTAACAACCCATGAATTGGAATATTTTTTGTGATCAGTGGGTTTTCGCGTAACTTTGCGACTGTCTTCTTGACATTGTCGAATGGATCCTTGAAATCATCGACGTACTTCACGAGTTCACCTTTAACTTTTTCGATATCAGACACCTTTACGCCCGCTTTGACCATTGCGAGGCTCAATGAGTCGGTCGTAGCGTGAGTCATGCCGCAGCACTCGTGACCCATGACGAAAATCTCCTTTGCACCAAGTTCGTAGATGGAGACTAAAAGGCTGACGATAATATCACTCAATCCGTTGGACCATACTCCGTTACCTGCGGCTTTGATGACTGTTGCCTCTCCACGCTTGACGCCAATTGTGTCTTCAGCAAATCCGACTAATCTCGTGTCCATGCATGTGACAATCGCAATCTTACGTTGTGGGCACTTGTTCAGCTTTGGGAGGTCTGGGTGCTCTTTGAGGAACTTGGCGTTGGCTGTCGCAATCTGCTCAAGTTGATACATTTATTTTTCAATGAAAAGTTCGATAAAATTGAGTTCAATTTTTTGACTTTTAACGATAATTTTTGGACTACATGAAATATATACTGTTGTTTTTTAGAAGAAAAATTTTCTGAACAAATAACGTGTGATGTATAACTTTTTATATGCTCTACATACATGTTGGAATAATATTTTTTACTTTTTTGGACAAGGGCAACAATTGATAAAAACTTTGAAAATGAGTATATTGTGAGGTGGGGCTTTCTCGTTAATAATATGAAAAAATCGGCCTCCATACGACACGAAAGACGCTTTTATCAATCAATCCCGCAAAAACCAGTTTTTCGATTATTGTCTCAAAAAAATCCCGCCAAATCCATTCATGCAATGGAGAGCTCAATTTTACCGAGAGGACCCCCATTGAAGACAGAAGTCTCTACGGACAAATAGCTTCCTCTTCCATTGCATAGCAGGGCTCCCGACTATTTAGAGGCGTTGCCTCTAATTTGCTTCCAAATCAGATCGCCGAAAAAAAGTTGCTCGTGAGAGTGACAAAGTTGAATTGTTGGCTCCTACTATTTAGAAACTGATGTTTTACTAAGCGCATGCCTATTCTCCCTAATTTCGTTTGGCCTCTGTATTTGGGCGAAAAGGATGTGCAATCAGCCCTAATTTACGTAGGCAATGGTGCTGGTTGCCCACTGCACGCTACAAAGCCGTGTTTGAGCACAAAATGTGCACTATCACTCTTTCGCTACGAGATGGATAGATAATGCGCACATCCAAAGTGCTCATGATGCTTTTGCAGCATCCCCTGACGCATCAATGTCGAGTAAAAACCTTCTAAAGTGCCTCCAATATGGAGTTGCACGAAAGTGTTACACAAAACGTCATATTTTTTTCACATGTATACATTGCTTTTGAAGGGAAAAAGTGGAAATTGAGGGGTCGACCCTGTCACTTTTGTGGAAATGTTTCATGTTGGACTTTATAAATGTCAATGGCTTCAATCCATCAAAAGGGGGAACGCTTTTTTGGCCAAAAAATTTCAAATGTGAAATCATATGTTTGCATTCTGGGGGCCGCCATAGAGCAATATCTCGATGAAGTATACTATCTATATTCGACCCATTAACAGTGTTTTAATTATTTTAGTATCAAATCGACTAGAAATTACAATAAAAATCACAAAACTCGAAAATTTTTATAAACATCTGCTACAAATCAGAAGACTACGGATTAAACCACATAGATAAAGTAATTCAATGACAATTTGATCAAAATGCATTACATGAAATTCAACATTTTTATTGTAGTCTTAAACAGCACTCAGTTTCCAACTTATGTTGCACACAACTTTCATAAGTCAAGCTGGGATATCACGTGAGGTATTACTTTCGAATTTAAAAGATGTCAAGCAAATTTTACGGAATCTTTAGGAATTGATAAACAAGATATAGTATATTTACGCCTGAATATGTGTAGATGAGGATTCAATGACGAAACCATCTTCTCTCATCATTTCTATGGCTAAATTGTTTAATTATCCCTCATTTGTGCCAAAATCAAAACAACAAACAACGCTAAGAACCAGATCGAAGAGATAATGATAACACCATGATTTCTTCAAAAATTTTTTACGTTTAACTCATTTAAACATTAGCTTTCTTTCTTTATGTTTTGAAATTTAATACACTTTCTAATTTTTGGCCTGTGAGAAAATGTTCTCGATATATGATTTGTAATTTATTTTTTGAATATGTTAAGGAATGTACACTGCATCACTTAGACATAACAGATTGCACATAAGTCTTTTTTGATGGTTATATGCATGTTTTACTCAAAATTGAACACCAAAAATATAAATCTTCAAAATAGAATCAATTCGAGCCTTTTAAAAAGCGTATTTATTCATGCCATAATAGCTTGTAAACTATTATTAGGCCAATAAAGTAAACTTATGCATACAATTTAAGAATATTTTGAAATCTCAAAACGTTAATGGAAATATATTGAAATTGTTATTGAATTGTAAACTATGCATCGCTTGTTGTGATATCATGTACTAGAAATGTAATGATTTTAGGTTTAAGATGGAAATAAATATGAGATAATCTGTTGCTTTGGTTGTTTCGCGGCAATTTTAACGTGGCTAGCTACTAATATGTATATATAGTGCATGCGGATTATAAATTACTGAATCTGTTGAATTTTATTTTCGATTTGGATTTATCTCGAAACGAAACATCAGGATAGGAAAGTCACCATAGACTTATATATTCCCCAGGGGAATGGGATCACAGCGGTCATGGTTTGGAGAGGAAATGAACGGGAAGGCGGAGTTCCCCCCTTTTATCCATCAAGTTTTCAAAGATCGGAATTCAATTTTTCGCGTTTCGTCATTTGTATAAGTCCGCAAAACCATGATAATATTATAGAGTTTTAAGAGTTCTCTTTGTATCCATCAGAGGAATCGCGTTCTTTAATATATTAAATTCAAATTCCAAAAAAGTTTCAAGTGAACCAGCGGTTATTAGTTGATATTTAAGAAGTACTGGAAGAGTATGATATACTTTGATGCATTAAAAGGTTGTAAGATTTTACTTACAAAATATAACAAACAAAAAAATATAAATAGACACGAAGTCTGCGCAGATACTCGACCTGCGGTTGATGCCGCGTTTAAACGCTTGAGACACGAAGTCTGAAAAGCGAACAGACACCAAAATTTTTGCACAATAGCCACGAAGGCAAATGACACGAAGTCAGTTACACACGAGGGGAATCAGAGGTGGCCGACGAACTGGCATTTGAGGAAGCAGTATTTCTTCGACCTCTATGTTCTCCGGGAGTGCCAAAGGTGTAAACTTCTCAATATTGGAGAAGAATGGATTCCGCAATAGCTCTGAGGCGCTAGGCCTGTTGCTTGGGTTCAAGCTGAGCATGGATGTGATAATATTAAAAGCGTCAGCGAGCTCCGTTGGCAATTTATCCAAAAGAAGCTTCTCGAGCGTTCGCGGATAAATATGGAGCATTGATGCTAGACGCCAATTAGGAAGTTGACAAAGAAGATCTCCATCTGACTTTACAGGCGATTTTTCGTCATCAGGCGATGGCGACGGTGTTCCGGTGACTCTAAATATCTTGTCCAATTGTGATAAATCGCTCGACGCAGATGGGAATTTTTCTCCGGTGGCTAATTCATAAAAAATAATACCCGCGGACCAGATATCGATTGCAGTTGTGTAGTCCTTAGATCCAAGAATAAGCTCTGGAGCGCGGTAGGCGAGTGAAGCCACCTTTGATGTTAAAGGTTTTGGATTGTGATTATCAAGCTGACGTGAAAGTCCAAAGTCAGTGATCTTAAGTGTTTTGCCGTGCTTGATAAGGATGTTGGCTGGTTTTAGATCACGATGGGCAAATCCTGCTTCATGAAGCACAGATAATCCTTGAAGAAGTTGAAACATTAAGTGCTTAACCTGATTTGGTTGAAGCTGAGGTTGAACAGAGAGCTGTCTTTGAAGGTCCGACTCACAGAACTCAAGCATTATGCATGCTTCAGTTGGAAATCGCGCAACTCCACGATAAGACACTAAGTTCTCATGTTTGAATGTCTGAAGGGCTGTGAGTTCCCTATAGAACGACTGAGGAAGTCCACTTTGTGCATCAAACGCTTTGACAACCTTCAAAGCGATTATTTCCTTATTAATTTGGTCGAAGGCTTTATAAACGCTTCCGTATGCTCCGACCCAGATCTTCTCTATCATGCGGAAGCGATGAAAGGCATTGTATCGCCCTGGACTATCAGCGTCCATGTGAAAAAAGAACGCCTTGGAAAAGAAATAAAATGAACAAAACAATTTCAAATAAAAAGTTATCAGCATGTTAAGCTCTGTTCGAATAATGAGAAAAAACTATAAAATTTCACTATCTGGTCAGATCGACAGACAAAACTGGATAAAATCGGTAACGCTTTATGCTATGTTCTAATCATTGCACGTCAATGCTGTTTGCATCATCAAAAATGAGGTATCCGCATCAGAAAAATCATTGGTGTAATTTACCGTAGAATTTTCCGAAAATTTTGTGATATTTAGTCTTTTCATAGGTTGCTCATATAAAATTTCAATTCTTTTTGTCCATCAGTGTTTTAGCGTTGGCATATTTTCATATTTCATTTTTCTCTATCTCACTCATTATAAGGTTTGTGGACATTATTTTACATCCAAACATACCAACAATTTATTTCTTTAGATATCATATAGTGTATACACATCAAACACAATAATTACTTTCGATATATCCTGATCCGGATCTATATTAGTGTATTTGTATTAAAAATAGATCGCAAATACAATGTATTTTTCCAGTTAAGTATATTTTTCGATTCTTTCGCTTTTAACACAGAAATTGAACAACCAATTACCAAATTTGGAATTTTCTTATGAATTCAATGGTTATCAAGAAGCAAACTTGTGTGAATCTTGGCTGAAAAATCATAGAAACTGTTTCTACCTTATATTGATGCTCTGAAATGTGTTTTCGTATTTCGAGAGTCCCGACTCTAAAATGTAAACTAATTATGTCATATCAAAAATGACATTATACTATTTTTGTGGGGATCAGACCAAATAAACCCTTTTTAATTTTATCACTTTTGTTAAAATTTGTCACTTTTATAAAAAATAAAATGAAAGAAGCACGAGAAGCAGCTGATGAAATCATTAATCTTCTCACTAGATGCAAAGGTGTCCCCCCAAAGATCCCGAATCAGACGATTTTGACAATTTTGAACGCTTCGAAGGAAATATTCACAAAAGAACCAAATATTTTGGAGCTTCGAACACCAATTAACGTCGTTGGTGATATACATGGACAGTTCCCAGATCTTATGACTGTCTTTCAAGATGGAGAGTTTCCTCCAAACGCAAGATATCTGTTTTTAGGAGATTACGTTGATAGAGGATCGATGTCACTCGAAGTTATATGCTTGCTATTTGCTTTGAAGGTCAGATACCCTAATCATATGTTTCTTCTTAGAGGAAATCACGAAACTCAAGAAATGACTGAAGAATATGGATTTTGTGTTGAATGTTGCTCAAAACAGAACAAAGCTACATACATGGAATTCATTAATGTGTTTGATACACTTCCATTAGCAGCATTAATTAATAATTCATATTTCTGCATTCATGGGGGATTGACACCTGATTTACATTCTCTTGATCAAATCCGTGTACTTCCAAGGCCAACGCAGATCCAAGAGCACGGATTTCTCGCTGATTTAGTTTGGTCTGATCCTGCGAAAGATGTTGAAGAATTTGCGCCAAGCGAGCGAGGATTGACTGTTAAATGGGGTTACAAACCTGCACAGCAGTTCATGGAAGCAAATAACCTCACTAAGATTATCAGAGCTCATCAGATGGCTGATGAAGGAATCGATTATCCATTTGCACCTGATTACTCAGTTATTACTGTTTTTTCAGCTCCATGGTATGCAGGAGAGTTCAAGAATAAAGGCGGATTCCTCAAAATAGATAAAAACAACCACATAGATCCAATAATGATTCGACATAATGACAAAGGTCCTCAAGTATCATTCGCACAACCATCTTCGTCGTCTTCATCTCCAAGAAATGAAGGAAAAGGCAAAGGAAAGTGTGGAAAGGACGGAAAGAAAGGAAAGAAGAGATAATTGATTGTATGTATATTCTTGATAAAATAATATGTTTGTATAATCTTTCACTGAGTGCGTACATATCATATACTACTTAGCCATTAACAATCCACAAAAAAATTATACATGTATTTCAACATTTAATAGTGTCCGAGGAGTCTCAAAAAAATTGAAAGCTTTTGAATGGTATTAGTGTAAACTATTGAAAAAGCTCGGACTATATTTTGGATGGGGAAAACATTCAATTTTTTCAATGAAATAATCGTTTAGTATTCAGATAAAGAATCAATAAAAACCAAAAATATAGGGACTACAATGAACATTATATTTTTTATTCTATGAAAATTTTAGAAAATTTTCGTTTATGAACATTTGTAGTCCTTTGCCTTACTATTTGGCGGACATCTTAAGGGGAGCATGTTCAAGAATCATATGTTCGATTCAATAAATACTTTTGCCATGTTTTCGCTAACTTTTTATGATTTGAGAATTCGAAATATTGCTTGAAATGATAATTAACAACCGTGGATAGGTAAGCATATTGATTTAAAGAAGATCACGGGACTAAAACATTGAAAAATTAAGGAATTCAATATCAAATGGCATTGAAATTTCGGCTTTTTGGGAATTCTACATTATGAGGATAATATGGTTCCATGGTGTAAATGATTTATGGTGTTAACTATCTCCAATCGTAAGGAGATAGTGATGGATCAGATGTTTAACGTACATTATTCTAAAATGACCTGATTTTTGTTGTTCATGATCCCCAATAATTAGAAAATCTGATTCTCTGCTCAAAATTATTCAAACATGAAATTTTGACATTTTGTCAAGATGAAACTCATCATAACTCAATTTTGGTTTTGTAGTTTTGAAATATATACAAAAAAACAGATGAAAATCATGTTATTTCATAATTGCATCAAAAAATGAAAACTTGTTTTGTGAAAAAGTCAAATCTGGTTTTGCTCTTTTCTATCTGACTTTCCTATAGATGTGCAGGTTGAAAAGCGCATAATTATTTAAAAGGATGAGAATTTATTCTTTTGTATTTTTAAAAATATATGATTTTATACCTGCAATATTACTGCTGGGCATAGAATAAAAGATTTGTTGTCATAATATATAAGAATCTCATATAATTTGCCTTCACTAATTCAACATTTTATTCGATTAATGTACATTTTGCATTTTTAGGTCAAATATTTTTCTTTAGTCAATGTAGTTTAAGTTTATCATGTTATTTTCTCATTTCATCACACTTTTCAAATTTCCGATGAAATTTGCGGATTTTAGGAATTTGAAGTAAAAATATCATCTCTATATTGAATGCCATTCTAAATAATAAAATTTAGCTAAAAAATTTCAACTTTGATAAGTTTCGAAGTAAATACTGTAAATATGATTTAATTCATGTTTTGTTAATTTGTTCGATAATATTTTGTACGTTAAAAGTTCTCAAAAAATTGAAAACCTCGAAAATAGAAATTATATCAAAATATTTTCGATGGCAACAATGAGCAATATAACATTCGTGAAAATTTTTAAATATAAATAATGATTACATCATACAAAACACATAATATTTTTGGTAATGAAAAAATATATCCTAATAAAGCTAAAGTTTAACGGCAAAAATGATTGAATTTAGATAGAAATTATATGCGTAAGATGTTATTGATTAATCGAATCTAAAATTTTCCTAACATTCGATGTTGAACAGAAAGGACATTTGAATAATGCGGATACATATCAATATAACATATATTTAGAATACCAGAGGTACCTTGCAATGAATGGTTTCAATATTCATGGCATCATTGTTAAATTTAGCAAATAACCGATATACAGCACATAAAGAATCAAATAATTATAATTTGAGCATAAATTAATTGATTTTAATGGAGAGCGGTTTTTAGAGGTGTATTGACTTCGAGTGTCCACAGACAACATTGCCAGTATGATCAATATGCTTTAGTGACGATAGGAATACACACTATCAGGTTGAATATTAGTATTGTCGCTTATGTTGATCCACAATTTACAATTTAGCTACAAATTACAAATTAAATCAACAAAAAGACAGCAGATGGTATATACGTATCATTGTATTCCATTCAGTGATGTGTCAGTAGTATATAAAATGATATTTAAAAATATACAAATTTTCTTATTTACGATTATGAGTTAAAAATGTATTATTAGAAGACAGTTCTGTCCGGCTGTGAGCGCACTTGAATAGCTGAAGCTTGATTGACCAAGAATATAATCAAAAATGGAAGGCAAAATTCAAAGTAAATCCAAACTTTACAAATTTTTTCAATTTTAAAAATTAATATATCATTGCTTACATAATTTCAGTCATATACAGACAATATGTGTCAAAAAATTGATACAAAAAGTGCCTCTAACTGTTTGGTCGAGTAACTAAAGGCATCTGTATATATCGTACATATGTATGACATTCTAAATTCACCAATTTTGGTCGCTAAATTCCAAAAAAATGGAGTCAATACACTTCTCGGTTTTTCCACTTCTTTATGGATAAATTCCCAAAGATTAGAAAGCAGTTCGGTAAAGCAGTCGCCGAGTTCCATCTCATCAACCCGGAGGACGATATTTTAGTCCCAATCGACGCAACTTACCCGAGATTAACAATTGCCGCGTGGATTTTCCTCAAGAAGGCCAAAATGATCCAAAAGTGCAAGATACGCGCCGCCCACTTCTACTCCACACCAGAAGTTGACCCTGAAACTAAAGAAATTATCGAAGATTTTCTCAAACACTATCCAATGGACTTGAAGTACGTTCAGCACGCTGACGTCGCTGACAAGAACGAGCTCTACAAGATGTACGTCGAACACGCGATGAGTGAGGGCTGCAACAAAGTTGCGATCCCAGATTCTGTCGAGTTTATGAATGCTACAATGTTTGCAACAATGTGCACAGATGGTGTTCTCAATGGCCCAGATCCAGCCCAGAAGGTTCAGCTCTCACCTGAATCTCCAGAGGTCACAATCATTAGACCATTCTGCTACCTTAAGGATGAAGAGATAGAGTACTTTACAAAGAAGCTCGAGATGAAAACACACAAGGCTGGCATTGATGTTGAGGAGGAGCACCCAGTCACTGTTCTTAGAGGCACAATCCAGTTCTTGAGTAACGTTGCTTCTAACATCAACTACAACATCTTCCACTCACAGTTCGCTGTCCAGGAGAAGTATCTCGGTGGTGGTGATGGCCTCATCCACGAATTGGGTGATTTTGATAAAGATTAGAGTGAATTTTAGAATATACGAAAGAGTTCTTATTATAATATCATAAAATATAAATATATTAGTTCCATTCATTATCTATTTTTACTTAATTTAGAAACATTTCAAAAATATAAACCTAGAATTAAATATTTTGTGTCCAAATGGTGTAAAATCATATTTAAAATCAATAATTATATCATTTCTATTAATTAAATTTTATAATTATAAAGAAATTCGACTTAATTTTGAAAGTTTTGAAAAATTTGTATTATATTTTCAATTTTGAATTGGCGAAATTTCAGGGCAATTAAATTTTTATACGCAAAGTCGGCGAAACTCGTTTTCTAACTCACTGGATTAATTTTTTGCTAAGTTATTGAACAACAATGTAAAAAGTCCTGTTGTGCATGATATATTAAAGAATTAGCTAACAAAGTATATATTTCATTAAAATATTAGATATATCTTGCATCAAAAACATTGATTTGCCATGATGTGCTTTACTCATTATAATATGTTGTTGACAACGATAAATAGGTAAATCTAATCACAAATATGCTTTTTTTGAAAAAAGTGCTCTAAGCTCTGTGTGTTATCCTCCCAAAAATAATGATGATTCTTTTTTGAGCGGCTAAATTTGAAAAGTTTATTAAATTGAGAAGAATAACACACAGAGCTTATGTGTGAACACTTGGAATACTTTTTTTGAAAAAAAAAGCTAAAAAGCATATTTGTGATTAGATTTACCTATTTATCATCGACAACAACATATTTTACGGTATAAAAATGCTATACAATGGGAATATAATATATTATAATGAGTAAAGCACATCATGGCAAATCAATGTTTTTGATGCAAGATATACCTAATATTTTAATGAAATATATACTTTGTTAGCTAATTCTTTAATATATCATGCACAACAGGACTTTTTACATTGTTGTTCAATAACTTAGCAAAAAATTAATCCAGTGAGTTAGAAAACGAGTTTCGCCGACTTTGGGTATAAAAGTTTAGACAAGACGAAATTTCAACAAAAAAAAAAGCAAAAAAGAGGCCTCAATAATCTAGTGTTTGCGGAAACATGGAGGAGTTGAGTAAATATTACATATTTAATTAACAAAACAATCTATACAAAAAAATAAAATATAAAAATTCGATTCGAGTCATAATCTGTTATACATATATTATAATTATAATAGGTTCACTGCTTGATCATTAAAACGAGGTTTTCCTTGGCCTAAAGTTACGTTTGATCTGATCCATAATTTGCTTAGTGTCTCCATCATAATCAACTGCAACATTAACGATTTTTCCCCATTTCTTGGCCGCCTGCTTCTCTTCATCGGCTACTTTTCTTATTTGTTCTGAGGATTTACTTGTTTTAGCCTTCAAGAACGACTTTCTATCGAGTTTTCCAAGACCAGCGAGAGCGCCTTGAGCCTTCTCTCTCATTACTTGCGACCAATGGTTCGTTGTAACAACTTTCACCCTATCAAAAAGTGACAAAATAACTCTCTTCGAGTGATCAATTACCCACTGCTCGGACTTTGTCGCCAAGAAATCGAAGATCAGTTGTGCGGCATGTATCTGCTCGCCGCTGACAACCTTCTCGAAGACATTCATTGTTGGTTTGATGGCGTTTGTGACTTGTGCTGGCGACATCTTTGACATCATAAGGAGCAAGAAGTCGACGAAACAAGGCTGCTTCTGGCCGTTTCCTAGTGGGAAGAAACTAACGAGAAGGTGATGGAACTCTTCGTTGAGGGCGCTCTCAGGTAGGAGTACAGCTGTAAGAAGAGATAACATCGACTGATGATACAATGGTAAATAAGAATTTAACGCGAGTGGGAAAACCGATGATCTTATCACTGTGTAGAACTCCTCCGGTGGTGTCTTGTTGCATCGCTGGAAGATATGAGAGAGATATACAAGAAGTGGCATTACACAGAACGGCGGGGAGTCCAAATCCTGCAGATCTGCGAGCTTCTTCTGTATGCACTTGATGATCTCAACCTTGTGCATCTGGTGGCTGTCGTAGTATGCCCTGAGGAAAGACAATAATTGAAGACGCTCGTTGTTATCGGGTAAATTCGTGAGATATATTGCAGACCTTACGATCTCCAGGTTGAACAGTGGCGAGTCTGGGTACAGTGAGATGAATCTATTGAGAAGTTGGTAGACATAAAATAACTGAGGCCAAGCTGGTTCTACGAAAACAAGCGCGAAATCGAGCAGAATCGGCGAATGAGGGATGGACGGTGTCGGTCTGATGATGTTTGCTTTAATCATTTGCATGAGCTGTTCCTGGATTTCAGGCGATAATTTCTTCGATTCCGCAGACTGCTCGAAAAATTGGACAAATTCGCATAGAACACGCGTTTTCTGTTCTTTGGCTTGCAAATCTTCATAAGGACTTGCAAAATCATAAATATTTGTACACAGCTTTACTTTAGCGCTTATTTGTTGTTCTGACGTTAGTTCTGAAATTTCGTCGAGTTTTACTTGGTATATAACATTTTTCACTTGAGTTCGAATCATTTTTGTAGATTGATATAAAGATTCATTATCTACTTCAGTGTCTATAATCGGACCGGTATCGATGTTTGAGGTCGATTTCGACAAATCCGTCATGCTTGGAGGGGGAGGGACCTTTTTTCTATAGCCCATTGCCGATATATTCGCAGATTTTGGACATTCTTCAACTTTTGGAGCTATAGGGCGTGACCATTGATAGGTTCGCTTCCTAGAGTACACGAAACACGGGTACCTAGACGCGTCTCCCATTTTCGGGTGAAATTTCCCCCGAATAGGAGGGAGCATTGAACACATTTAAAAAACGAAATTTTCAATGTATAATATTGAAAATTCTTTTTTCGTTCATATTTGGTATACACTAGACGAGCTATATCCATATTTCACCTTTTTATCGAAAAATTCGAAGTCTATAATTTGAATATCGATTTTTTCGCTCCCAAGAAATTCGTCTGTGATGCCGTTATCGATTTTTTTGTAAAAAGAACAGTGAAATAGCGATTGTTAATATGCCAATTCATTAGTTTACACTGAAAACTTTCAATTTATTTTTATCGTTCAACAGTCTGAGAAAAAATTGCGTGGAAAAATTTGCCAAAACAATGAAATGGATATGTTTTCTTATACATGGGGATAGCTGATAGGCTGGCAGGCATGAACATGAGATGTTGATTTTTTTTTTTGAAATCAATTGCTTTCATTTTTTTTAGATTAAGGGTCGATATCGTAATGATAAGTTTAACTAGAGCAGTACATTATTATGGTAATGATTCTCTGTTCCAAAAACTATTTCTAATGAAGATTCATCCAAAAACGAAAATATTTTGCCACGTAAATTTCACTTTATTGACAAAAAATCAAAATTTTTTCCCAACCATCAGGTACCAAAACGGTATTATATGCAATTACTTGCCTTTAATTTATCGAGTTTTCTAACTTTTTGATGAATTATATTTTGTAAAAATGTACAGTTTTATCCTCAGATTATGAAATAGTAGTATACAGAGTGTGATTTTTTGGGGTAGTCCAAAATTTTGTCCAAACCCCAAAAAATCACACTCTGAGAATATCCATAATTATAATTTCACCAAAATTCATATTATAACAATTTTCCTATCATTTATATCGAAATCCCATTAATTTCTATAATTTCTTATTAAAATGTATTGTTTAATTAATAATC